>JAQQTO010000039.1:7010000-7256443 GCA_029884595.1 Ormosia semicastrata | reverse complement strand
ACCTAAACCTAAACCCTAAACCTAAACCTAAACCTAAACCTAAACCTAAACCTAAACCTAAACCTAAACCTAAACCTAAACCCTAAACCTAAACCTAAACCTAAACCTAAACCTAAACCTAAACCTAAACCTAAACCTAAACCTAAACCTAAACCTAAACCTAAACCTAAACCTAAACCTAAACCTAAACCTAAACCTAAACCTAAACCCTAAACCTAAACCTAAACCTAAACCTAAACCTAAACCTAAACCTAAACCTAAACCTAAACCTAAACCTAAACCTAAACCTAAACCTAAACCTAAACCTAAACCTAAACCTAAACCTAAACCTAAACCTAAACCTAAACCTAAACCTAAACCTAAACCTAAACCTAAACCTAAACCTAAACCTAAACCTAAACCTAAACCTAAACCTAAACCTAAACCTAAACCTAAACCTAAACCTAAACCTAAACCTAAACCTAAACCTAAACCTAAACCTAAACCTAAACCTAAACCTAAACCTAAACCTAAACCTAAACCTAAACCTAAACCTAAACCTAAACCTAAACCTAAACCTAAACCTAAACCTAAACCTAAACCTAAACCTAAACCTAAACCTAAACCTAAACCTAAACCTAAACCTAAACCTAAACCTAAACCTAAACCTAAACCTAAACCTAAACCTAAACCTAAACCTAAACCTAAACCTAAACCTAAACCTAAACCTAAACCTAAACCTAAACCTAAACCTAAACCAAACCTAAACCTAAACCTAAACCTAAACCTAAACCTAAACCTAAACCTAAACCTAAACCTAAACCTAAACCTAAACCTAAACCTAAACCTAAACCTAAACCTAAACCTAAACCTAAACCTAAACCTAAACCTAAACCTAAACCTAAACCTAAACCTAAACCTAAACCTAAACCTAAACCTAAACCTAAACCTAAACCTAAACCTAAACCTAAACCCTAAACCTAAACCTAAACCTAAACCTAAACCTAAACCTAAACCTAAACCTAAACCTAAACCTAAACCTAAACCTAAACCTAAACCTAAACCTAAACCTAAACCTAAACCTAAACCTAAACCTAAACCTAAACCTAAACCTAAACCTAAACCTAAACCTAAACCTAAACCTAAACCTAAACCTAAACCTAAACCTAAACCTAAACCTAAACCTAAACCTAAACCTAAACCTAAACCTAAACCTAAACCCTAAACCTAAACCTAAACCTAAACCTAAACCTAAACCTAAACTAAACCTAAACCTAAACCTAAACCTAAACCTAAACCTAAACCTAAACCTAAACCCTAAACCTAAACCTAAACCTAAACCTAAACCTAAACCTAAACCTAAACCTAAACCTAAACCTAAACCTAAACCTAAACCTAAACCTAAACCTAAACCTAAACCTAAACCTAAACCTAAACCTAAACCTAAACCTAAACCTAAACCTAAACCTAAACCTAAACCTAAACCTAAACCTAAACCTAAACCTAAACCTAAAACCTAAACCTAAACCTAAACCTAAACCTAAACCTAAACCTAAACCTAAACCTAAACCTAAACCTAAACCTAAACCTAAACCTAAACCTAAACCTAAACCTAAACCTAAACCTAAACCTAAACCTAAACCTAAACCTAAACCTAAACCTAAACCTAAACCTAAACCTAAACCTAAACCTAAACCTAAACCTAAACCTAAACCTAAACCTAAACCTAAACCTAAACCTAAACCTAAACCTAAACCTAAACCTGACCTAAACCTAAACCTAAACCTAAACCTAAACCTAAACCCTAAACCTAAACCTAAACCTAAACCTAAACCTAAACCTAAACCTAAACCCTAAACCTAAACCTAAACCTAAACCCTAAACCTAAACCTAAACCTAAACCTAAACCTAAACCTAAACCTAAACCTAAACCTAAACCTAAACCTAAACCTAAACCTAAACCTAAACCTAAACCTAAACCTAAACCTAAACCTAAACCTAAACCTAAACCTAAACCTAAACCTAAACCTAAACCTAAACCTAAACCTAAACCCTAAACCTAAACCTAAACCTAAACCTAAACCTAAACCTAAACCTAAACCTAAACCTAAACCCTAAACCTAAACCTAAACCTAAACCTAAACCTAAACCTAAACCTAAACCTAAACCTAAACCTAAACCTAAACCTAAACCTAAACCTAAACCTAAACCTAAACCTAAACCCCTAAACCTAAACCTAAACCTAAACCTAAACCTAAACCTAAACCTAAACCTAAACCTAAACCTAAACCTAAACCTAAACCCCTAAACCTAAACCTAAACCTAAACCTAAACCTAAACCTAAACCTAAACCTAAACCCTAAACCTAAACCTAAACCTAAACCTAAACCCTAAACCTAAACCTAAACCTAAACCTAAACCTAAACCTAAACCTAAACCTAAACCTAAACCTAAACCTAAAGCCTAAACCTAAACCTAAACCTAAACCTAAACCTAAACCCTAAACCTAAACCTAAACCCTAAACCCTAAACCCTAAACCTAAACCTAAACCTAAACCTCAACCCTCGACCCTCGGCCTAAACCCTAAACCCTAAACCCTCGGCCCTCGGCCCTCAACCCTCAACCCCTAAACCTAAACCCTCAACCCTCAACCCTCGACCCTCAACCCTCGAACCCTCGAACCCTAAACCACCCTAAACCCTCCCTCGGCCCCTCGACCCTCAATCCTCAACCCTCAACCCTAAACCTAAACCTCAACCCTCAACCATCAATCCTCAACCCTACACCCTAGACCACTATAAATTCATAATCTCAAAAATATCCGAACCCCACCCAACCCCCCCCCCACAAACACTAAACCCTAAAAACATTGAACTCTACACCCTGAACTCTAAACTCCTAAACCTTAACCCCTGTGCCCCTAAACCCTAAATATTTGCATTCACTTTTAATTATGGCTTACAAAGCTATTATTCTACTATTTATATAATGACTAAGTAACTAATTGGAAACTTCCTAACTCGCTCCCAATTGGTATCAATACCTCCCCCTTTTTATTACAATAGATGCTAAAAAGTTTGGCAGCCAGGAATAGATCACCACAAAAATACCAACCACTATTTTCTTTACTCTTTGACTCCCTTGCACACCTTCCACATTGTTGTACCCAGTCACCTTCCAATTTGCAGTCTTGAACTCGTAAAGGAACTAATCCCACAAAAGAATGTGATTTGTACAAGGACATGAATGATGCACGATGGCCCACCATGTGTACCACTGTCAACAAGTTGTTACCATATATACACAACTACAACATCTCTGTAGAGAAGAAAAATGAAAACTTATAATCCGAAAATTCTCTATGTATACCATATTCAGAGCTCCATTTAATCAAATTCCCACTCTTAATTTTCACAGAACCTACCAACACCTTATACGCCCATTTGTTTAATTCAATTGTAGCCAAAACACATCGTGGTATGTGATTCAGAATTTTGGAAAGAACACTAAACTTGGGAATGTTGGTCTGTTCGACCCCAAGCTTTGTTCTTGACCACAGCACACAGCTTCTTGTTTGGCAACTTGGTTGGGGCCAGCGATGAGGGTGAGAAAGCAGCACCACTAGGGTCAAAAACCAGAACTCTCATCTCACATCTTGATCTTGCAAGATTCCCATGACTCGTTGCTGCAATGACCAAATGAGGTGGTTCCAGTGGTGGTGGCACGCGCGAGTCCAATGTGGAGGCTGCTGACATGCAGCATGGATAACCAATCCTTGGATTACGTTGAATCTTGGGACTGCGCTTTTGGGATCAGTACATCAGTTTGTCCCTGGTGCAAAGACACAACAGTGGGAAGGGGTGTGTGAACTTTCATCTCCAAATCCCCCTCTATGATAATCTTGTCATCTTTATCGACCCTCTGGTTCAAGTTTTGGGTTGCAGTTTCGGATTCTTGAGGTTCTTTTGCAAATTCTTCAATTTCTAGGTTGAGATTGTTCTCGTAAGAAACCTCGCTGGGTTGTGAAATGTGCTCCTCTGGTATAAAGATATCTAGTGCACGACTTATAGAAACGTTTCCAATTTCTAGAGCAGCCCCATCAAGAACAGATTCCGCAAAATCATCTTGGCTGAATTTGATGATGAAAGAACTTTGGTTGCATAATCCCCAAACGTCAACTTCTGCATCCTTCTTTCCAAATTCTTCATTGATTTCTCAATTTTAGACCGTCTTTCATGCAGATGTGATCTCTTCAAACAGGCTATGGCTTCCATGTTCTCACTGCAAGACGAGATCCTTCCTCTCAACGAAAGCACCATTATTAGTTTTTTATTTGAGTAAAGCGCTAAAACTCCTCAATATTTATCTTCCAGCCACAGACAAAATCCTCAATTTACATTTATTTTTAATTATGACTTACAAAGCTATTATCCTACTATTTATATAATAACTAAGTATCTAATTGAATATTATTTAACTAACTCCCAATTCGTATCACCTTCGGTCTTGGACCTCCTTACTAATCACCCCCTCCCGCAAAAAAGCAAACCTCAGGCATCTTTAATGGAGGTTTTACTTGCTCTAGCCGTTAGATTTAACAATCCATCATGGCCATTTATAGTACTCGTAAGTCATAAGGAAAACCTAGTAATATCGAAATTCTGACCAACTTAGCATTTTTAACCTTCAGTGTTCCTATGTGTTTTATTTTTATTCCATTGAAAAAGAAATGTAGTTTATTTCTTTTACAATTTGTGAGGTATTTGTAAAATAAGTATTTATTCATTCATATAAAATCCAGTATTATAATTTTTAGAAAAGGAATTTTCTTTTTTCATTCTTCCAGATTAAAAACTTTGTAGCTTCTTAAGACAGTTTAAAAAAAAAAAAAACCTAACAGTGGTGTTCTCCTGTGTCCGTATCTTTTCCGATTTGTTTTGCCTTACATTTATGAGGTATACGTAAAACAAGTATTAATTCTCTCCAACCAAAAAAAAAAAACAACTATTAATTCTGTCATATAAAATCCAGTACTATCATTATTTCTGGAACTGCCAAAGTGCCAATTTTTTTCATTCTTCCAGATTAAAAATTTTGTAAATTCATCAAATCTGAATTAAGAAAATTAGAAGTTTAGAGGAAAATGAAGGCTTACCCCTGGTATCGGTACTTCCTTAATAGGGATGAACATTAAATAACAGTATCATCACTCTTGAGCCAAATTTCACACAATGCCGTAACCAAATTTGCTACTGCAATTCTCTGACAGGAAAGAACATAGACAACAGAAAGTTAACAGTAAATTTTATTTTTTAGCACATGTTCAAACTTTTTGTGAACTATGAGTACGCAAGTTACAGTTGTCACTTAGCACATGGTGTTTTTATTTTTCAACGTGTCATAAGGATTAATTGAAGGTAGAGAAACCCTGTTGGAAAAGGATACCTGTACTATTCCCATCCATCTTATATTTTACAGTATCTCTTTGAAAAATACAACAGTAGAGTATACCTTGTACGTGAGTGCAAGCGAAACACCAACAATAAAAAGGAATAATGGCATGACAAAATCTGCCAGTGTTGAACCATTCCATGGGGAATGATTGATCTCCGAAATGATTCCACCAGCATTATCCACCAGTATTTTCAGGATCATCTGTAATCATTTTCTATTTTTTTTTGTTTTTAGTTAAATTCTATCAAGTATTTTAAATTTAATTGCACATCTTTTTTTTATTTTAATTTATTTTTTACTTAACAAAATTTAAATAAAAGAATAAAAAAAGAGACAAAACATAAAAACAAGTGATCTTTATCTCATCAATTACATCATGATTGAGAAATTGAACAAAACATTGTTGCAAGAAAAAAAATTGTCAAGACAATTATTTTATGTGAGATATAATAAAGAACTTTCAAAGTCATCGGAAGTCTAATACACATTTCATAAATATTTATGTATCATTCTCTTCAAATTTTGAAGTCATCACTTTGGAGAGAGTTTTACCTAATTATTATCCGAAGAGATTATGTGAACAACACAATATATATATATATATATATATATATATATATATACTATTAGTGCAAAAAATAAAATATCAATAGGTTTTGTGACTTTTGTCGGTGTCCCATTTGCTTGATAGTGAAAGATTAGTGAACCACTGAACCAAGTTTAATCTTTTGATCACTGCAACTTTCATTTCATCTTCTTCATAAATTACACTGGGCGAGTGTTGAAAAGTAAGTAACCCTTTCTATCTCTCTCATTCAAACCATATAATGTGAATTTTTTAAGCAAACAATTTTGTTGTGTTGTTCTAAGTGGAACAAGGTCCCTAGACCTTACCAAAACACTTGGGCTCAACCCACTTCCAACACCACCACTATACATCAGGGTCATCGTGACCCAAATCCCTAGGTGTACCCTGACCCGACCCAACCAACAAGTATACTCGACCCAACAAGACTTTGTGGAAATAAATTTATCCCAAATAATTTAATATGTTAAGTTTTGATGATGACAAATATAAGATAAAAAGAATATTTTGCATGTGTTCTTTGTTACGTCATATATAGATATATCAATTAGTAATTGATAAATATTTTATTTGGATGTGTATATGAAAGTCTTATATACATGTTAAACTAACTAGAGTTATACATTTATGAATCATGCATATAAAGATATTGAGTTATAAATTTGGACTAACTATATTTATTTTAAGTGAGTAATACTTTGCAGGATAGTTCAAGTACCAAGAGTGAGCATTGCAACAAGAAAGCAAAAGATCACAACTATACTCAACTCAAGAAGAATGAAAATGATAAAGATGTTCTAAACATTTACAAGTTTTGAAGAGAAGAAATTTTTTGGAAGCTTGGATTACATCAAGAATTAATTATGGCTAAAGATCAAGCCTCAAGGTTCTTCAAGAATAACTTATAGAACTTCGATCTTTTGTAAAGGTAAATAGGAATCACACTAAGCTCAAATATGTTTTCAAATCTTTACAAATGATTTTTCACATGCTAAAATGCCCAACAAACAAGTTTTGAAAAGTTAGTTATGGTGGTAGCTCATATCTTGTCTTTCAACTTAAATCTCTTTGCAAAATCATGTTTTATGTTAATTAAGTTTGAGCAAAATATTTTTAGAAAGGATGAAAAAAAAACCACGTTTTATACTTATGAAAATACTTATCAAGTTTGTGAAAAATGATTTTAGAAAGGTTGAAAATGATTTGGAAAAGTTTGGTTATGAAATCTTTTAGCAATCTTATGCTTTTCTAAGGCTCCTAACCAATTAGGACAATCTTCTAATTAGTTATTTGATACTCCTAACTGATTAGGACCATTCCCTAATTGGTTATTTGATAAGTCAGAGGCATTGCCTCTTTATTTTGAGAGAGCTTAACCAATTAGGTGTTTTGCCTAATTGGTTAGTGTGTTTTTAAAGAGTCACGTGAAATGAATTTTGAGAGGGCCTAACCGATTAGGTGTTTTGCCTAATTGGTCAGTGAGTTATATATATACACAAGATTCATGTTTATAAACCTCATAACCGATTACATGATTCCCCTAATCGATTATTATGAAAGTCAGAGGACAAAAAATGAGGCTCCTAACAGATTAGAAAAATCTCCTAACCGATTAAGAAAACCTCCTAACCGGTTATCTAGACATCCAGAAAACACTCATCAATGGCTCTATTTTGGCATTTAATGCCTCCTAACCGCCATCAACGGCTCTAAAATTCTTTGGGCTATAAATGAAAGTGTTTGGGCATCAAAAAAAAGTTGGAGAACAATCTAAAAATGACTCTTGAGCATTAAATTCATGTTTCATCATCTTTTTCTCCAAATCTCTGTTTTTGAGCTAAGCGCGTGATTCTTTGATACCATAAGTTTCAATTTGTATTATCCACTCTTGAGAGAGTTTCATTTTATCTACACTTTGTTTAATTTGTAAAGAAGGTGAGGTATCCCTCAAAGGTTGTAAAAGGTGAGGTATTCCTGTTTTGAGACTCGAGCACAAGGGTGAGGCATCCCAAGGTGTGTTGAGTGCTCTTGGTTGTAAAGGTCTTTCAAGCATCTGTGAAGCTTGAAGAATTGGAGGCTCTAGCATAAGGGTGAGGTATCCCAAGGTGTGAGGAGTGCTCTTATTTGTACAAAGGTTTTCCTAGCACCCGTGAAGTTTAGGAGTTAGTGAAGAAAATCTCAAGTTAAACCTGAGGACTGAATGTAGGCCACAAGTACTTGGTGGCTGAACCAGAATAAATTCTTGAGTTTGATTCTCTCTTCCCTACACTCTTTAATTTCAATATTTGGTGCAACATAATCATTTATTACTTATCTTGTTATCTTGATGTTTTGATTTTAAAAACTTGATATCTAACTTATTTGCTTGATTTATCCTATAGCTTAAGTGGTATTTGAGAAATCTCTAATAGGTGTAGTTTTGTTAAACTTATTTCGTTACATGTGTTGATTGAAAATATCAAAATACATAATTTTTCAAAGTTGTTTTTAAAAAAAATTGTAATCACTCAATTCACTCTCCTCTTGGATGATGGTTGCCATGACTAACAGACTTATTGATTACTATTCGCTTATCCAAATCTGACCCTTTAGTAATAACTCGAGCCACTACCCGACTTGAGACTGACACTCAAACTCATACAACAAAATATTTACAAAAGTATCTCATAATGGCTGGACATGCATCACTGTGCCTATGGAGAGTTTTTTTCTCCAATCATAGCACTATATACCGTATAGTGCACAATACACATTATACCATCATCACTATAAATAGTCAGTGTTCACACATTACAGGAGGTTCTTTCTTTCTCTTATTCTATCTTTTTACCTTCTTTATCTTTGCTCTATATTTCTTATACACAACAGTTGACTTGAAGGTCGAAGTACTTGCAGGTACTTCCACCCAGAACCCTAACCCTTAACCCTGAATCCTAACTCTTGAATCCCAAACTCTAAATCCAAAATTGTACACCTAAAATCCAAAATCGTAAACCTAAAACCCAAAACCCAAAAAACCTAAATTCTAAACCATTTAAATTTTGTAAGCATTGTTGTGAACACCTAATTTTATTCAAGCCTTTAAAAAAATAAAAAAAAAAATAAAAAAAATTAATATCACTTTGTCTTATTTTGAATGTAAAAAAAAATTAATTAAAAAATATAAAATATAAAAAATATAAAAAAAGATGAATGATTGATTTCGGTTTAACAAAAAAAAAAATTAAATGAAAATTTTCTAACAACATACATGTGGTTTGCAAAAAATTGTCAAAAAAGCTGATAATTGCAAGAAAGCCTCCAAAAACTCAAGGCTCCAAAAAAGTTGCTCGAGGAATGAGAAATTTTTTCCGTTCTGCCTACAAAAAAGGAGGTTAGAGGGGGAGATAAAAGATTAGAGGAAGAAGACATTTTTAAGAGAAGGGGAGCGTGAGAGAGAGAAAAAAAAAAGCTTTTGTGAGGTTTCTAAGGAGAATTTTGAGTATGGAAAAAGGTGAGACGGTGAGAGTTTAGTGGGCATACTACTGGACTCTTTCTCATTTCCTGTTGAGCTTCAAAGGTGAAAATATTTCGATCCCCTTCTGCTTTTAGCTTCAATATAAGGTGAATTTTGCTTTTATTTGATTTTTAGTTGATTTGCACCCCTGCTTTACTACACGCACAAGTATCACATTTTGGTTTCGTATTTACATTTTCAATCTAAAAGGAAAAGAGATGTACGGAGATAAAGGGTAAGCATCACCAAACCCATACCCCCATTCATGGCCACCTTCACCTCAATCATCAAAAAACACCCTCCTCTCTCCACCGTGACCCAACCCTCTGCCACCACCATCAACCACCTATCAAGCACCACAACCTCCATTTCACCTCTCTCAACCGTGAAAACCACCCATCAAGAGCCACTGTATCCACCCCATCACCATCTTCAAGCCAACCACATTACCTCCCATCACCATCTTCAAACCAACCATTAAAACCTCCACCCACAACCTCCAATTACCCCAAACCAAAACCACCCACCATCACCAAACCATCAACTGTGACCACCACCACAAACCCCTCACTCGAAGCCCGGCACCCCTCTATAGCCACCATGAGCTCCATCGCCGCCGCCCGGCTTCTCTCGCCAAACCCATAACGCGGCCACCACCTTCGTCACGTTACCCCACGACCCTGGCCACCTCCACCACCAAAACACCCACCACCTTCCTCCATTAACCCACAGGACCACACCTCAAGCCTCCACCAGCTGGCACTGCACCGCTGCTCGTCACCTGCCATAACCTGAACCAGAACGACCAGCACCCACACGACCCGTGTCGCGCAACTGTCTAGATCTGCACACCTCGCCGACCCAAACCCAATCCGTGTACCGTGAGAAACAAAAGCTGCACCACCTTGTGTGCTCTGATCTCCCCCTCCCCTGTGTTTACGTTTTTGCTTCCTCCCTTTCTATCATTTGTCTTTCCTTCTTTTTGTTTTTCTGTTCTTTTAATAATTTTTTTTCTTTCCTCTTTCTTTTTGGGCCAGCAGCACATTTCTAACTTAAGGTTATCTTTTTTTTTAAGTCAAAAAATAAAAAAAATAAAAAAAATGGAATACAAAAATAAAAAAAATATTTGAACTCAGTTGTTTTTGTTATTCAGATTAATTCTTGTTTTTTTTTAGATGGACGAAAAGAAAAAGACTAAGAAAAACATAAAGAGTACATCCCCAAAAAGGTAACCTCAGAAGCATCAACTAAAAGAAGGTTGCTCATCCCATGCAGAGCAAAATGCATGATCTTCAATCTATCCTCCTAGAGACACACCCATTTTGGCTAGATAGTCAGCACATTGATTTCCCTTATGTAGAGTGTGTTCCACTCTAACAGTCCAATTCAGCCTAACCTTGTCTTTAATTTGTTGGATCAAAGGAGCAAATTTGTGATACATATTATAAGGCTCTTTAATAAGACTCGGGACATTCAAATAATTCGTATAGCAAATAACTTTGGTCAAGCCCATGTTCCAAGTGATGTCCAACCTATACAAGAGAGCTAGGATTTCTGCATGAAGAATATTTGAAACACCAAAATATCTACAGAAATCACTTATCCAAATACCATCCTGACCACGTAAAAGACTACCGAAACCAGCCTTCCCAAGATTTCCTAAGCAGTTGCCATCAATGTTTAGAGTAACAAAATCATCTGTAGGAGGACCCCAAGCAACCCATCTATCAATACCCTCTCTTGACGTATAGTTCGGATAGCACATACTGATGGTAGCACTTAAATTTTTTGCTGCAACAAGAAGCTCATAAAAAGGCATAACTTCCTTCCTAATAGTAACGATATTTCTATTCTTCCAATTCCACCAAAGATCGGCTATAAAAATAGAACTTTGATTGCTCAATGCCCACTCCTTCAACCAAGCCGCATGGCCCATTTGGTTCAGAAACTGAGAGCTATCAAAACCCAAACCTTCCCAAAGGCGCTTAGAATCATGACAGTCTCTAACACAGTGCAAAAAAGTTTCTTCAGTCACATGACAACACTAACATAAGTTGAAAATGGCAATACCACGATGGTGCAACACTGAAAGAGTTGGAACAGAATTGTGACAAGCCAACCATATAAAGAACTTCACATTTTCTGGTGCCTTGAGCTTCCAGACCCACATCCAAGAATAATCATTCAAAATATTTCCTCTCCTCTGCAAGATTCAATCATACCCAGTTTTTGTTGTGTAGAAATCATGGTTGTTTTCGTCCCAAATAAGAGAGTCAGGAATGTACATGTGGAGGTGAACATGTATTTTCATAATCTCGTCTTTAATGAACGTAGGAAGCTAGGTAGCTAGACGATTAAAATGCCATTGATAGTCTTGATAAACGTCTCTCACCTTCATGTTAATATCTTGTATATTCATATAAACAACTTGGTTGCGCAGGGGACCAAAGCTAGTCCACGAGTCATACCAGAAAGAAGAGTTGCCTACACCAAATCTCATTTTATAGCCACCCCGGAGGACTTACATGAAAAAATGAAAAAAATTTAAAAAAAGGTAAAAAAAAATCAAAAAATGCTAAAAATAAAAATAAAAATTTGTTTATGAGTTGTTTGGTTTGTGAAACTTATATTTAATTTTTTTTAAATGATTAAAAAAATTTTTAAATCAATGCAATGACCGATGTCAATGATTGAATAGCAGATGCTATCTTCAATGTCATTTAGATCATAAAAGTTTATTAAGTAATCTGGTGTTAACTTAGACCCTATGCAAGAATAAATTTGTTTTCATATAAAATCTGTCTTCTTTTAATTAAAATCAATTAATTTATAATTATTTTTTAAAGAATTACGTGACTTTGAGTTCTTCATTGCACTCGGGGATACGTAGGAATAGAATTTCTATTTTGTCAAGTCAAAAATTAAATTTTCATAATTCAGTCATTTTTTTTCTATCTTTATTTTTTAAATAATAAATAAATAAAATAAAAAATAGTAACAATACCTTTTAAAAAAAAAGGGAATAAAATAAATATATTTGATATTATCAAGAATTTACATAATTGACTTGAGGTACTGTCTTAGGACGGATGTGTTAGGGGTACTGTAGGATTAAGTTTCCATTCTTCCCTATCCATAACTGACTCCCGAATTCGATCTAGTTTTCAAAGACTATTTTTTAAAATTAATTTTTTTAATTTTTCCTAATTTAAATAAAATTAGTGGCGGCTCCATTTTCTATTTTTAAAATCTCGTAAGTCGCTATATTTCGCTACCTGCGATCCTGATCGCGAGAATTGTCGTTCATAAATTATTTGTTATTTCTTGAATTTTATTCTTTTACGTTTTTATTTCTTTCTTTTTATTTCCCTAATATCTCCATCTCAATCTAATTCTAAAGTTCCATTATCCTACCTTACTTTTTATTTCTTTTTATTAAATTTAAGTTATTATTATAGCTATCTTAATTTTGTTAGCAATGTCCTTGAATAATTATTAATTGTGTAACATACTAATACTAGTATCTTAGTATATCTAGAATATATTCAGATAAATAGTATTAGTCATGTCACCTCTAAGCTAAAAACATTTAACTATATTCATAATAATCATACATGTTTTAAAGAGTCATGCGAAAAAGGAAAGATAATATATATATACAACTTCAACCTCAAAAGGTTATATTGTAATACATAACAATCTTGTACAAACCAAAGCAAATATAAACAAATATACAAACTTTGTCTCAAAAGCAAAAATAAACTACATTAGTCCATTTGCTTCTTCTTCTTTCCCTTGTAAAGGTATTGACCTGGATTTACATTGAAACACAACAGTGTGAGAATTTACAAATTCTTAGTAAAAGTATTTCAAAATCAGTATTTATTCATTAACAATGAATTAACAAATCATAAACCTCATATTATGTTGGCAATAGATAAATAAGACTCTACTCATTGCTATAAGAATATATACATACTCACTATGTAATGCTCATAAAGCAATCATAACTTTACCACACTTCGTAACCAACAAAAGCGACAACAGCCTATACAATTGTCCAGTAATGCAATGTATGATATGTAATATGATTATGCCTAAGAAAATATCCTAAAAGTATGCTTATGCAATGCTTGTACAAGTTTGTGTTTTAAAATACACATGATACTTGCTCAATCCTAAGATCTTGAACTATGAACCCTTAACCTAACCCTAACCCTAACCCTAACCCTAACCCTCAACCCTCAAACCTCAACCCTACACCATACACCCTATACCCTCCCTATAAACACTCTAAAACCCGCTAAGCCATTTAAAACGCTCTGAACCCTTTAACCCTCTAAAACCCCGAACACTATACCCACTAAACCCTAAACACCCTATAAAACCCATAAAACCTTAAACCCTTCTAAAACCCTAACGCTAACTAGACAAAGGCCATATGTGAAAATAGTACACATTTGTACGATATCTGCTTGTTGAATATAGAAGGCCGAATACTAAAAAGCAACAAAAATAGACAAAATTATAAACTAGAGATCAAATTAACAAAGTATAAGGATACTTAAAATGTTCTGTTTGAATTGGAATTGATTATTTTTGAAAAATTATCTTCCAAAGATGTTCCTCTAATCACCCTCTATTGTCCAACTTTATTTAAACCTCAAAATAAATCAAATATTGTTCATTGTAAATTGCACAAAAAAATAAATGAATGTCCACACAAAAAAGTATGTTCACCCGCACATGCAAATTCAACACATGGCATCTATAGACAATGCAAGGAAAAAAAATTAAATAATTACTAAATTAGTGCAAAAAAAACCTCGAAGCTAAAGCAGAGAAAATTCATTTGCAGATAGGAAATACCAAAAGCATTTACTTTTTTTCCAATTCTGTCCAACAAGAAGTCCTCTACTAAAACAGCAAATTGATTAAAATTGTCATAAAATTGACCAAGTACAAAAAATTACCAAAAAAAAAAACTAAAATCTTGCAAACACTAGGATGGATGCCTACAACTTCCTCTTTACATGAGTAACTCAGTCAAAAGCTTTATGTCTTTGTAAGTCATGCAAATTTAGTCCATTGATCTTAGTAGCAAGTATGAAGTCATTCTCTGTCAGCCCACTTACATGAACATGAATCACTTTAAAAAATGCCCAAATATGGATATAAACAAATGAAGTATTAGGTAGAGAATTAAAAAAAAATATCATTAAATAACAACAAAGGGAAAAATTGGGAAGAAGTTAAACATATAGTTGGAAAGAAGTAATGATACTGGTCTAAGCAAATCATTATTAATCATGAAATATTGTATGGTTAAAGGCATTAAGGTTCTAACCTTAAAGTTCTTAGTATCCTTTCAGTACTAGCTTTAGGGACATAATTTTGATATTTGTGAGAGTCTACTCATGTGTTGTAATTCGGGACCCTTAGGCGAGATTGTAATTGCGTGAGAAAACTCATTTATGGTTTTACTCAAATATTATACATGTTGATATATTGATTGTAATCTCCCTTTAATGTATCATTTTTTCAAGTTTCATCGATGCAAATGAGTGCTATAACGAAATTGAATGGGACTAATTTTGAGGATTGGGTAGATTCTGTGAAATTGTTCCTTGCTGTCTCTAATGTTGATGCTACTCTCACTGAGGATGAACCTTAGAGACCCACAAATGCATCTTCTGCTAGAGATAAGAAGAAGCATGAAATGTGGGTTTAATCTAATAAAGTTTGTTTGATGACCATGAAGTATAGCATGGAGAAGACTATTAAAGAGAGCATTCTTGAAACAAATAATGCTAAAGAGTTTCTCAAGTCTGTTGGTGAGAAATTCAAGAAGTTTGATAAAACTAGAAATGTCTATTACCTCTCTTTATTGACAAAGACTACATATGATGGTGTGAGTGGTGTCTGTGAACATGTTTTGAAGCTTGTGAACTGGTACAACAAGTTGAGGTCCATGAAAGTGGAGTTGAGAGAGGATTTCCTATTCTGATAGGTGTTTGAGTCTCTTCCGGCTAGTTTTAATGTCCTGAGAACCACTTACAACACTCAAAAGGAGGAGTGGAATGTTGATGAGCTTATATCTGTTCTTACTCAAGAGGAGCATACCATGAAGAAGGCAAGGCCTATAGTGTTCAGTTTGTTTCACACAAGAATGGTGAAAAGAAGAATAAATTTGCTAAAGGGAAGAACAATAAGCCTCAATTTAAGAAAAAGTAGAATGATAAGCCTGGATATTCTTCTAAGTCATCTTCTAGTCCTGGTGAGTCTTCTGATGTTAAGCCCAGATATCGATTTAATGGAAATTGTAAGTTCTGTGATATATATGGACATAAACAGTCTGATTGTTTGAAGTTTAAGAGCTGGTTTAAGAAAAAAAAGGTAATCCCTTGGTTCTCGTATGTTTTGAATCAAATCTAGTTGATGTTCCTTCAAATACTTGGTGATTAGATACTGGTGCAACTATTCATGTTACAAATTCATTGAAAGGAATTCAGAAGCAGGAGGAAACCAAGTGAAGGGGAGTTGATGATCACAGTAGGAAATGGAGCTAAAGTCAAAGTAGAACATATAGGAGTGGTTTCATTAAAGTTGTGTACTGGACATGAAATTTGAAGGATTTGGACAAAAGGTGGAAGAGAAAGCCAATTGCAAAGTTCAGCAGCTCACGTCGCGGCGCAGGCATGTTT
Organism: Ormosia semicastrata; assembly: GCA_029884595.1. NCBI lineage: Eukaryota > Viridiplantae > Streptophyta > Magnoliopsida > Fabales > Fabaceae > Ormosia > Ormosia semicastrata. The sequence goes on along the minus strand of JAQQTO010000039.1, from coordinate 7,240,223 downwards.
ATGCAACGGCGTGGTGCATTCCCCTGCTGTATACAGAGGACCCGAGGCTTGAATGCAGTGTTTGCTACTGCAAGTGCACGGATCGCTCAAGTAATACAGATATAGAGTAAAAGTTGGTTGCCACGAGGATATTTGATTATAAAGCTAAGTACCAACAATAGCTTAATCAATTCTAGACAAAGACATAAAAATAAGAAAGCAATAAACTAAACTAATCTAACCTACAAAAGCAACAAACATAAACACGGTTAGGTTTCGGGAAATCCTCCTTCACCCCCTACATCTATCAACAACATGCAATCCTCCTCATTAACACAAATGCATTGATTAGGTTAGCTTGAGAATCTGATGTAGTCAAAAGCCTATGTCTAGGTCAATCAACCATGGTTTCTACTTGCCCAACTCACCAAGTTTTTTCTTGAAAGCTAGTACAACATCCACTCATGAACGATCTATTCTCAATCACACACTATACATGGCTAATAGGTATATTCCTATCCTATTAACGAATCAACTCATCACCGAACATGTATCAACCACACCATATCCATATCAACAAATCCCTATGTCTAGTTCATTTGCCAATATTAGGATCATGCAATCGAGGCCAACCAAGAACAAGCATTAAACACAGATAATGATTGAACCATAATCAAACATTCACACAAACTCAGAGAAGAACACATCATTAATATAAATAAAAGGATTCAAATTATTCCTAAACAAAGCTTAGCTATACAATAGATAAGGAAGAGAAGAGAGAAAGGAAAAAGAGAGAAAGAAGCTCATTGATTTGTCTCTGAAGCTTGAATCCTCCTTCAATCCTTGTTCCTTGACTCCAATCCACCATCAATGAAGATCTAGCCAAGCTTTCTAACCTAAAACTAACTAAAACCTAAACTAAAAGAGAGAAAACTAAAAAGCAATTGCTAAGGCAGCCAAGAGAGAGAGAAAAATGTGAAAAATCCTATTTATAGACTCAGCTCGCCTCCGTCTGCCCCGGCCCCCACTTACGAGCGCCTAGGCCCGCACTGAGTTGGTTACAGAGCGTCGCGGCCCCCACTAGGTCGGTTGGCCTGCATCCCAGCCCCCATTTGTGAGCACCGCGGCCCCACGCCTCGGGTTCAAGTATGAAATTTTTGATGATGCGCCTTTGCGCCGCAGCGCGCACTACCTTGCTCCACGGCGCTGACTTGCCAAAATGCCAATTTGGCTTCCTCTTAGTCTTTAAGCTCATATGCTCTACATTTAACCTTGTTTAGAGCCCTTCTTAACATGGAGAAAACACCAAATAAATAACAGATATAAATCTACTTAATCCATAACAATTAAAGTTCAATTTTGCATAATAACACATCGGAAAGCATCAGAATCAAAATATATCAAATATAAGAACAAAACCTCTAAATATGCATTATTAACAAGGACTAAGCATTCATTCTAACACAGAAATAGGACACAAATAACTGCATTTTATGGAGTTATCATGCAGTTGCGCAAAGGAACGTTTGTCGTGGCGTGGTGACCGAAATTGCATACGCGCCGCGACATGATATATGAGGCGCTGCAGCATGACGCTATTTTCTGAGCCTATAAATACTATTTCATTAGTTTTAGTTAAAGAGCTTTTGAGGTTTAGAGAAGTTGCGCTCGATTTTCACGTTAGAGGCTGAGAGGAGGCTAGGGGAGCTAAGCTTAGAGGCCATTTTCCTCATGGAGGATGATTCAAGCATCAAAGATCACATCCATGAGCTTCCTCCTATTTTCCCTCTTCTTCCTTCTCTCTCTTATATCATGAACATGATTTTTTATGTATATTTTCCTGTTCAATGAGTAGCTCAGCTGTATTAGGGATTACTTTGGATCCTTTTATGGATATTGTTAATTTTGTACTTCTTTGAGTTGATATACATGTTTGGTTTTGTTCAATCATATGGTTATTAATGCTCTTGATTGTCTGATCAACTTTTAAGTGATTTGTTAAAATCTGATGAACCTAGACATAAGAATTTGGATTTGAGATCATATATATGTATGATTGATGCATGTTCGATTTCATTCTCATAGAGAAGATAAGTTGATTTGCTAATAGGATAAAAATATACCTCTTAGCCATGCATAACAGGTATTTGAGAATAAATCTTAATGAGTGAATTTTGTGTTAGTTCTCATGGAAACATAGTGAGTTGGGTAATTGAAACATGATTGATTGACCTAGACATAGGCTTTTAACTAAATTAGATTCTCAAGCTAACTAAACAATTCATTGATTAAGAGGATTGCATATTACTAATTGAAGTAGGAGGTGAAAAAGGATTTCCCAATCTCTATCAATTATCTTTATTTCCAATTTGTCATTTTTCAGTCTTTAGTTTATATGTTTTTCCTATTTTAATGTTCTTGAATAGAATTATTTAAGTTATTAGTTAATATTTAGCATTAGAAGTTTCATTATCCTTGTGGAAACAATCTCTACTTTTTCATTATATTACTTGTTCGATCTGTGTACGTGCGGCCTATTAAGGGACAAACAACATATTAATTTGTTTAATAATAATAATAATAATACAAACAACGTATATATACTATTATTTGTTTGTGTAATATTATAATATTATTAATATTAATATTATTATTATTATTATTATTATTATTATTATTATTATTATTAATATTATATTTTTTCAAAATTTTTGCTTTACTATATGTATCAAAAAATTGTTAAGTTACAAATATAAGCCTAACTCATTGAATCTAAAATGCTTAATTAACACAATGACAAAGCCACATATTGTTTAAGAGTACACTGGTACTAAACACGATTGAAGATTAGTACTTATCATATTCTTGATATTTGACTTGTATTGGCACAAAATTTTAAAAATAAAAATGATAAGATATGGGCTAATAGTATCTAATGGCCTAAGGAATAAATACAAAACGGTAGACATTTTGAAGTATCCAAGCTTTTTAGACCATGGGAGTTTAAGAATAGTATGTAGCCTTCAATAGCATAATTAGGAACCACTACAAGACTACTTGTAAATATCTTAACTATTTCCCAAATATATTTTATATTTCTTATCAATATATAGATATTTTATAAATTTGGTAAGATAATGTTCTAGAACCTTGTTCTGGATCGTGATCCAAGATCACGCTTCATGGGATCAACTCGGCATGCACACTACCCGACTCCTCCTAGCTGGCGTAGAGGAAGACTCACAACGTATTCCGGACCACGGATTACGACCCTCAAGCGGTGTTGGGATATGAGGTCGTGGTTGATAGATTCACGCAGATGATGAATCCCTAAATATCTGTAATTGTCAATCATCAACTTACGATATTATAGGATTTATAGTTATCTTTGGTTGCTAGATACTTTCCATATCTCGAATCCCAAATTTACAGGGGTATATCCTATGATAATGGAAATGTGATCTTCATCAGGATACTAATCCTAAATTACATGCATTCAATAAAGATCCCATTAGGATTCAGTATACGCTCTATAAATATAAGGTTAAGTCATCTTAAGAAGGTAACTATTCAACCCAATCTCATAAGCCCTCTTATGCACTGCCTAACTTGAGCGTTGGAGTCCCTTTGCAGGTACCCACCCCCCTGTGCAATACGCTCAGCTGCAGCTCAAAGAGAAAATCACTGTAACGTGCCTACTTTAGGTACCTTCTGAATCCTCTTCAGAACAAACCTCATACCCACCACACACTGGGTTACATCTCCACTCTCTACCACCCTCCATTGAGGAGATGGAGCAACTATAAATACATGAGAATCATAGAGAATTTTACACTTACTTCCAAACTAATCTTTCCCGTTCAAACCCTAGTGTCTTGACTTTGTCGCTGAACAAAGACATGATATTAGCTCATTTAGCTTTAGTAGCTCAAAAGCATAAGGCGAGTCGAGTTTAAGCCAAAAAAATGGACCTGATTCTTATTGAGCCGAGTCTAAGCTAGACCTAACACAACTCAAGTTAATTAATTTTCAAGCCTACATACAACATAATTCTTCGTAAGCAATATGAATTTAACAAAAGTTATCACTTTCTATTCAAATTAAGGATATTTCAGTATGTGAAAATGGTACCTATTTGTTGGAAAACAATCACAATAAATGCAAAAGAGAGAAAAATTAAAAAATATATGTTACATGAGAATTAGGGTATTTTATGTTAACATTTCTTAAGACAAAATTTGATAATGAAGAAGCAATAGATTAAAAAAGATGAAATAATAATTTTATATAAATCGGCAAAGGAATAGAGCAAGCACCAGTCCAATGATGTAATAAATTATACATTAATATTGTTCTTTGGAAAAGCACATATATATCTTATATTGTCATAAGCTCTATTGTTTCTTTCATGTATAAATGTATTTCTCCTTTGTCTGCACTTGACTTGGTAGAAGCTCTCTGTTGTCAAAGTGTATACATGATACATTACATTACCTTATGATTCAAATATATAATATAAAAAATTTTACATAATGTAAAACATACATAAATATTATTATATAATTTAACATATATTTAAATTACTATGATAATTTAGTTTTTTACTAATATTATAAAGAGTTCTACTAATTATTTTCTTTTTATTTATTTATTAATAATTTATTATTATAATATTACTTACCAATATCTAAATTAATAAAAAAATATTTAAATTATTAAATTAATGTCTATAAAAAATTATATATAAAATTATATTCTAATTTAATCACGGTTCGATCACGATTAAATTATTGAACCGTGAATCAGTCCTTTCACTTGATTCAATATATATATATATATATATACATCATGCTACAGAAGTTACTATAAAAAAAAGAGAAAAAAATGAGATAATACATTAAAACATAGTGGAAAATAGTTTTGAACAAACAAATGTATTACTCTTAATACTGCTAATACTCTTCTTTCAAATTAACATTTAAGGATAAACACCCTTTAACCTGTGAGGGGAGAAAATTTTTCCAAGCATAATATATTTATCCCACTACTTCATACTCTTAAGGAACTGCACCTCCTTACTAAATGATATCATGCAAGGCATAGGCCAATGGAAAGAACCTAAAAACAAAATGCTGGCATACTGCTCAAACTGATATAATTTCCCCACGCAACTATGAATTATCACAAAGTGTGACTATTCTTATCTTTAGTACAAATTGTTGCTTGAGTTAGATCCGGTGTATTTAGGAAGCAAGCATGCGGATGGTTTGTTGTGCTTTTGTTGGGTCCCATTGCAGATTAAAAATATATTCTAACCTTAAAAAGAATGTATAAATCTTTTTAACACTTATATTCTTATATCAAACAGTGCATATACTCATGTTCACACCTCATCTAATACTATTCATTGTACATATTTTTTTCTATCACTTTCTTACTCAATCACATCCATTGAAAATGGTGTAAACAGTGCTTACACCCCTTTTGAGGGGTGTAAGATGATTATTTTCCAAATCTTTTTGTTCAAAACGAAAAAGTAAAAGTTACTAACCTTCTCTCATATTAAAAAAATAAAATAAAAAAACAAGGTAAAGTTAGTTATCCCCATATGTATAAGGAAAATGATGATCCTATACCTCTTTTAGAGGTGTAAGTACTATATACACTATTTTTAAGGGTGTGTGATTGAGAGAGAGAAAGTGATAAAAAAAGTAAGTATGATAAAAGATATTAGATGAGATGTGAAAAAAAGGTGTATGCATTGTTTGTAATAAGAATATCATAGTTGTATATACAATTACAAAAGTAACTATTTCATAAATCTTAACATTTAGCTTATTGGCATTTTAGATAAATGCACATTTTTCGCATAAATCATTCTCGTGCAGTGCCCACTTTTAGTTTTCGTTTGTGTCTTTTATTTTTGCATATAAAGCAATAATGTTGATGCAAGAACACAACACAAAAGAATCATGTTGCTACCAACATGATGCCTATTTAAGAACTAGAAATGAGTCGAGTTAAGTTGAGTCAAACTTAATTTAAGCTTGTATTTATAAGAAATTGAATTTATTTTCTTGACTCGATCTCGACTTACCTTAAGTTCACGAGTTACTCGAACTTAATGAACTAATATCGATCTTTATGTTTAGTGGTGAAGCCAAGAGACTAAGATTAGTAGTGCTTGCAAAGTAAATATGTTAGTTTGGAAGTGTGAAATTCTCTAAGGCTTGACTTAATAGGACTTCATTTATTTATAGTTGATTCACCTCCTCAATAAGGTGAATATAGTTGACTCATATACATGTCAAAATTAACTCGATTATATCTCTATTGTACAAAAGAGAGAGAGAGAGAGAGAGAGAGAGAGAGAGATCTAAGGGAAATGAGAAATGAGAATGTGGAGATAAAGCTCCCTTACATAACTACAGTTCCCTAATAAAATAATTATGATATTCTTACCATTAACAATGCATACACTTCTTTTCACACTCCTCTCAATACCATTCATCATATTTATTTTTTTCTATCAATTTCTCTCACTAAATCTAACACTATTAAAAAGTGTGTCAATAATAGTTACACTCCTAAAAGAGATGCATGATGATCTTTTTTCCTAATAAAATACTAAAGGAGATACCAGTTAACCTATGCTAAGTGAGTGTTGCTTTTACTTTTTTAATAATAAATAAATAATATTATTTTATGATAAGTAATTAATTTAACAAAGTAACAATGTGCATAACTGCATATAAAATCCATTTTAGTATTTGTACAAAAAAAGAATCTATCTTAGTATATGCGGTCAACTTATATATGTTGTTCTAGCTCTATTAATAATGTGAATAGTATTATTTATTATTTAAATACAACTAAAAATAAATACACAGAATGTTTTGAGTCTAATAGTTATCTAAACAACATTTTTTAAGGGTAAATTACACATTACTTGTTTGAAGTTTTGTTTGTTTTCATTTTTCTTACATGAACTTTATTTTATAACACACAAACTATATAAATTATAATAAAAAAATATAAACTTGTGTTTTCTATCAATTTTAACTGTATGAGTGTATACATGAGAAGCATGTAATCTCTTTAAACATAGTCATCAAACACTCAACTCCCAGATATATTAAACCACCTACAGAGGATACAATTCACATCAAAGAATTACACAGAATGCAGTTGCAACAGTCAGCACCCGAGATTCTGAATTCCATACCAACCAAAAGAGGGAGAGAGAGAGATCAGCGAGAAGGATAACATCACTTGCTTTTAGTGTGTGAAAACATGCAACCTGAAATACTTCCTATATTCCCTGCTATATCATATAAGTCAAGTTTCTTTTTACTTTTTAGTGTATTTAAATTAACTTATTTTGTGATCAAAAGAGTTTATAATTATAAGTTTCCTAATAGAGCTTTTAAAAAATAAATGATTATTTCTTCTAAAATAATCTTTTCCAAACATACACTTAAACTTGATAAGAAAAAAACATTTACTTGTAAGTTTCAAAGTATATTATCTTAAAAAAAAAAGCCAACCTACCCCGTCAATTTGAGTTGGTTAATAGCCGTGGCTTGTTACCCCAAACCCTAATATACGTTCATAATAATTCCTTTCATTCCCACTCTCAACACTCTCCTACTCCAAGGCCTCTTGGTCAGTGGAATTGGTAGCACCAGCAGACCTCAATATGGAGACAAGTTTTGGAGTTCCACGAGGAGTTTCTCCGTCCTTCTTAGTAGTCTCAATATGGACATTCTGTAGTTACTAATCATCACTTTAGGATAGATATTGAAAACCAAATTCTCTCCACTATTGAAAGCCGAGTTCTTTTATTTTTCTTTCCAGTAAAAAAAAAAACTTTATCTCACTACTAAAAAAATCAGAGGTCAGACGTCCAAGTTGTTGAGTTTTACTTTTATGGGCTAATCGTCTTCAGATTCACTTCCAATCCAATAGATAACATCATTCATATTATGAGCAGGTGAACACCATATCAAGGTGATTTATCATAACTACAACATCATATCTAAGTCATACATGTATATTTTTCTCGATAACACTGAGTAATGTTAGCATCTTAAGGGCCCGTTTGATACGAAGGATAGGATAAGACCTGATAGTATTAAGTATGATAATATAAGACCTGATAGTATAAGACCTGATTGTATAAGACATAATACGTAATGGTTGGGAATATCAAAGTGTTTAAAATTATAATGAAAAATTTTTTATAACACCTTATACATCAAAACACAATCAAGTCTAATCTCACTCCCTAAGGCTTGATTAAATTATCCATCATTTTAATGTATAAGAGGGGTTTAATGGATAAACTTATACAATACAGTATTTGTACCAAATAACTGATAAAGTCATAATGTATTGTATTAACTTATCCTATTAAGCCTAATACAACATGTCAAACAGGCCTTAAGTTACAAAACTAATAATCGAAACTGCACCCTGCAATCAAATAAATTGATGCAACTCTAGTAAACTTGTACCAGATGACAGCCAAATTCATCAGTATACATAATTAAGAATTGATGTCTTCGTATAATATACACCTTGCTTGGTCCACAAGTACAAATTTAAGCTAAAATCCTCGCACATCAATATTATGAAATTTATATGACCTCATGCAGAAATAGCTTCCCCTTCGAAATGCTCATGCCTGCTCTCGATGAATGTCTGTCGAAATTTCTCAAACCTTCCATCTTGGATTGCTTCTCTTAATACATGAAAGAACCTCAAATAGTGGTGTGTATTATGGCTGCAAAATACAGTATAACATTATCAATGTTTGTATGTATTAACTATTACTACAATTATTGTAGTTATTATCACAATCAACATCATCTTAACAATTATTTGTAGTAGTATTATTGCTACTATAATCTGAAGCAAAGAAATTCATACATTTCGAGCAGAATTTGTGCCAGCATTTCATGAACATTGAATAGGTGATTGATGTATGCTTTAGTATGATTCTGGCATGTATAGCAAGCGCAGTTTCCCAAAATGGGGGACATATCTTTCCTGCATGAAAATACAAGCACAGGACTGAGTAACTAAGAGGGTGTTTGATTTGTTTTCTGTTTTCATTTTAGTTGATATGTTTTCATTAATAATTACAAAAATATCTCATCACTTTCATTTTGTTTCCTGTTTTCAAGATGTGAAGGAAATGGTGAAAAAGACAAAAAATCTTGAAAACAGGGTTAGCAATGAAAACAAGGTAATATTTTTATAATTATTAATGAACAAATATCAACTGAAAATGAAAACAAAAAACAAACCCCAACACCTTCTAACATTTTCAACAATAATGATAAAACAACATAGTATTACAATTAGAGTGATATTCACATGGGCTTAAGTTTGTGTTCTTTACCATTTTTTCCTTTTCTTTTTCTTTTGGTACAAGTGTTCATTACCATCAACTTTTGAGTTATCATAAATATCTGATAAAAAGCTTTTTTTTCTCTCTTTTTTACTTAGATTGATTTTCAATTTTAGTTACTTCCACATTTCAAAATAGCATTAAAATAGTTAAAATTGTCTTCCAAAACATAGTAGCTCATGAATCAGGAGTTCATAATATGATGGTATGGTTATAAACTCAAGAATATGTGGAACAAAAATCCTTACAATAAATTTGGAGCAACCCGACTTGCCAGGCTAGCACCATAACATTACTATGCGGGTGAAGCAGCCTATGTGTAAAGCGTAACCCCCTCAACAAAAATCAACCCTCGTCATGCCCCACATAAAGAGGGGAATCATGATAAGGAATAACGGTTTCCACGATTGAGGAGAACAACATTCAATACACACTGAATGCTCAAACATTTCATACCTAGGAAGCACGGACACGACACGGGACACGGATACGACACGACACGGACACGGCGACACGGCACATTTCAAAAAATATAGGACACGACACGGCTAGGACACGTTATATAATAAAGCATAAAATAAATATATTATAATCATAAAAAGACATTGTCCTATCAAAGATTAAAATTATCAACATAAAAATTAAACATATAAATATTTATACATTATAAAATAAATTTAAGAATTAAATTTTAAAATATAAACATTCATAGAATTAAATATTATTATATTATTCTAGGTCATAGGTGGCTCATGACTTTAAGATTATAGTTTTAAAAATAACAATGAGTCAATGACCAAAACAAAATCAAAAAAATTATAAAAAATTAAAATAGTAAATCACAAAAAGACAAATTTAAAATTTTAATTTAAATTTTTTTTTAGTTTTAACCTTTTTAATAAAATATTATTATAATATAATAAACGAGAAAGTATTACAATTACCGTCATACTAACAAGAAAAAGTTATACTTTGTGATAAAAAAGTTTAGATACATTGAAATATTTTATTATATAATATACAAATATAATAGAAGAATTTCTCACCATCGTAAAGTTACACTTTCTCGATTGTAAAAGTTCTGGAATATTTTATTATATAATATACAACTACAATAGAAGAAAAGCTTCGCAATTATTAGTTAGCCTTACCCGTAGCGAAAGCGGACATGGTCTGGTGGAGCAACGGAGCGTTGGTGATCGGAAAAAGAAAATCGTTGATTTGTCGCCGTGAACAAGCTTGCGTCGCTGTCGTTGCGTGCGCGTAAGGAAGAAGACTTTCTTCTTTGTGATGTCGGTGGCCACCGGGAGAGAAGAAAGATGAAGGAGCAAGGAGGCGGTGGTGTTTCGATCACTGAAGGAAAGAGGGGAGATGATAGCAGAAGAGGAGAGCTATAGGATTCAGGAACTTTAAACCTGGCCTTTTAGAGGTGGGCCTTGTTGGTGGGCTGTTGTTGGTCGGGTCCGTTCCGTGTCCGGCCGTGTCCAGCCGTGTCGGAGTGCGGAGAAAATGAAAAAATACAAAAATGGGACCAGACACCGTACGGACACGTATCCGGCCGTGTCGTCGGTGTTCCGGTGTCGGAAACGTGTCCGACACCGGTACAGCAAGCATTTTGCCGTGTCCGTGCTTCCTAGTTTCATACCCTAAAAACGCTCATATATAAAGGTACTCAGCAAGAGGACAAAAGTACGACCTAATTCCCAATACACACTACCCTCCTCGGCAGTCACTAACTTGAGCGTCAAAGTGCCTTTTGTAGGTAACCACCCCCTCGCTCTATCGCTGCTGTTGCTGCGCCACGGAGGAATCCATCATCTCTTACCTTCTCAAGTAATCCTCAAAACTCAATTCTGAACACATAGTGACTTCAGATATGAATTAACTTGAATTTAGAGAATGACTCAGAGAAATTTGGAGGAAAGGTTTTTGATTCTGCTTGAGTGAATGGCACTCAGCACACATGATATTTATATGTATCAAGAAAATAAATACATCACCTATTTACAAGACAATAATAATGAATTTAAGCTATTTCCTATGACACTAGCTATTTCCTATGACACTATCTTGGCTATTGATACATGAACCTAATTAATTCTTATTGCTTATTTCCAACATTCTAACACTCCCCTCAAATTGGTGCATATATGTCATATGTATCAAGTTTGTTACATATATAATTAACTCGAGGACCTCGGAGAGATTTAGTGAAAACATCGGCCAATTGCTCATTGGAATTAACGAAAGCAATAGCAATTTCTCTGGACTGAATCTTCTCCCTCACAAAGTGACAATCAATCTCAATGTGTTTTGTTCTTTCATAAAATACTGGATTTGAAGCTATTTGCAAAGCTGCTTGATTATCACACACAAGCTTCATAGATTGCTCTTTACAAACACCTAACTCTTTTAGCAACTATTTTAGCCATATAAGTTCACATATTGCAACTGACATTGCTCGATGCTCAGCTTCAGCACTTGACTTAGCAACCACAGTTTGCTTCTTACTTTTCCAAGATATCAGATTACCTAAAAAAAGAACACAATATATAGCCTTTATCCTCATAGAGCAACCCTCTTCTTGGACCTTCTTTGATATATCTAAGCACCCGAACAACAGCATCCCAATGTGAGTCACATGGGGAATAGCAAAAGAAATATCTGGCCTTGTTACTGTGAGATAGTTCAGCTTCCTAATCATTCTTCAATACCGTCCAGGGTCTGATAATGGCTCCCCCTGTTCTGGAAGAAGTTTGACATTGGGATCCATGGGTGTATCAGTGGGCTTACACCCTGTCATGCCAGCCTCTTCTAGAATATCCAAGGCATATTTCCTCTACGAAATAGAAACACCATGTCTAGATTGTGCAACTTCCATACCCAAAAAATATCAAAGTTTGCCAAGATCCTTAATTTGAAAGTGCTTGAAGAGATATTGCTTCAACTGTTCAATACTAGCACAATCATTACCAGTAATAACAATGTCCCCAGTAATAACAATGTCATCCACATAGACAAGAAGGTAGATGCATTGATCAGGAGAATTGCACCAACAGAAAACATAATGATCAACTTCACTTCTAGTCATGCCAAAGGCTTGTACAACAGTACTGAAGCAACCAAACCAAGTGCGGGGTGATTGCTTTAGATCATATAGAGATTTATGGAGCTTACAAACTAGTCCAAACTCCCCCTGAGCAACAAAACTAGGTGGTTGCTCCATGTAGACTTCCTCCTGTAGATCTCCATAAAGAAAAGCATTCTTTATATCAAGCTGATAAAGAGGCCGGTGACGAACTGCAGCCAAGGCAAGAAATAAACGAACAGAAGCAATCTTGACCACTGGAGAAAAAGTATCATTATAATCAAGACCATAAATCTGGGTGTAACCTTTAGCCACCAAACGAGCTTTCAACAATCGATAGAGCCTTGGGGCCAACCTTCAACATAAACACCCAACGACAGCCAACAACAGACTTACTAGGTGGTCGAGAAACTAGATCCCATGTGCCATTAGAATGCAAGGCAGACATCTCATCAATCATAGCTTATCACCAACCTAGATGAGACAATGCTTCACCTGTGGTTTTGGGAATAGAAACAGAGGACAAGCTCGAAACAAAAGTGTAATATTGAGGAGAAAGACGACCATAACTTAGGAAGACATAAAGAGGATGAGGATTGCGAGTAGAATGTGTACCTTTTCGAAGAGCAATGGGAGGACTATCCGGTGTAGGATCCAAATCAGGAGAAGCAACTGGTGAAGGTGGTGAGTTATCAGGGACATCCTCCACAATAGGCATGGCACTAGTAGACGGACGAGTGCGACGATGATAAACAATAGGAGAACGTGGAAGACCATTAGAAGGACTAGGACTTGATGAACTTTAAGGACTAGGTGATATGATAACAGGAGAAGGATCATAGACAAGAATAGGAAGTATATTGTTCACCTGAGAGATATTTGCAGATAAAGTGAAGAAAGGTTGTTGCTCAAAAAAGGTGATATCAGCAGAAACAATATAACGACCCAGATTACGTGAATAATAGCGGTACCCTTTTTGAAGACGAGAATAAACAAGAAAAAGACATTTGAAAGCTTTAGCAGTGAGTTTGTCTTTTCTTGGAGTAAAATCATGAACAAAACAGGTACAACTAAAGACATGCGGAGAAACAAGGTAAGCAGAAGTATCAAGAAACAATATAGTGTGAGGAATTTTATCATGCAACACAAAGGAGGGCATGCGATTAATTAAAAAACAAGCCGTAAGAACAAAATCCCCCCAAAAACAAAAAGGAACATTCATATGAATGAGTAAAGTCTTGGTTGCTTCAATCAAATGATGATTTTTACGTTCAGCCATTCCGTTCAGTTGTGGAGTATGAGGACAGGTTGTTTGATGTAAAATACCTTGTTTTGCCAAAAAAATTTGAAATTGATTAGACAAATACTCATGTGCATTATCACTACATAAGACATGAATGGTTTGATCAAATTGACCTTTTATCTCAGCACAAAATTTTTGAAAAATGAAAAACAACTCAACACAATTTTTCATTAAAAAGACCCAAGTACAACGCGAGTAATCATCAATAAACGTAACAAAATACTGAAAGCCAAGACTAGAACTAACACGACTTAGTCCCCAAATATCCGAATGGATAAGATAAAAAGGACACTCACATTTTTTATTGAAACTACTAGAAAAGAAAGTACGAATATGTTTCCCTTTTTGACAAGACTCACACTCTAAGGACTTTAAATTAGAGAGATGTGGAACCATCTTCGAGAGTTTGGAAAGACTGAGATGTTCAAGACGACTATGAATGATAGCTAAAGAGTTTGTTAAGGTACATGCTACTGGGGAATTTGGCACCGCAAGATGGTAAAGCCCTTTAAACTCACGGCCGACTCCAATCGTCCTCCTTGTATTCAGATCCTGCAAGGCAATATAACAATTAAGAGATCGAATTAATTAGCTAATAGATATCAAATTAAAAGGACAAACAAGGGCATAAAGAACAGAAGTTAAAGGTAAGAGAGAACATGGTCAAGCTTGACCAATGCCAAGGACAGGAGCTTTGGTCCCATTGGCAAGTGTGACAAAACATAAGGAATTGGAGAAAAAAAAGAAAGGTAAGAAGATTTTTATTAGCACAGAGATGATCCAAAGCACCAGAATCAATTACTCAGGGTCCAAGAGATGACTAAGAGATACAAGCAGTGGGATTACCAGTTTGTTCAATCACTGTAGTAGATGTCGAAGGCTGTGAGGTGGCCTTAAAGCGAAGGAAGGCCTCGTAGTTTGCTAGAGTGAGGGTCACAGCACGAGGCGTCGAAATTGGTTCAATTTGAGCAAAGTTAGCAGAAGCAGGTTTACCATGCTTTGCCCAACAGCGTTCTTCCAAGTGTCACAGTCTATTGCAAAAGGTACATCGAGGCCTGTTACCACCACGTCCTCTTCCACGAACACAACCACGACCACCAGAATTATCAACATGAGAGACAAGAGCTGAAGATTTTGATGAGATAGTCGAGGAAGCAGAAACAGGAGGTGATGCCATATCAGAAATATTTAGTAATCGGCGAATGGTCTGGCAGTATGAAGAGACTACGATGTGAGAAATAAGAACAAAACGAGACTAGAAACGTCAAGGCGAAGCAAATGGGGTCAACAGCGACTAGAGTTAAGGATGGACGCGCCCTCACACGCCGGCTGTGGCGAGCTAGGCTGACGGATGGTGGCGAGCTAGGCTGACGGATGGTGGCGACACGTGGTGCCACGTGGGGTTTCCGACGGGATTGGGCCGATCTAGAGATGTTGGACCTGATTTTGGTGGCTGTGACACCAATTGAGGTGTTGAACTTTCGCCGGAAGTCGAACAGTCGCTGGAAAAGGTGCCCGTAGGATGCGCGGTAAAGAAAAAAAAGTAGATATAGCCCAAACACTTCAAGGGGTCTGTTCCTCCTACCCAAATTCTCACTCAAACATTGCTTACCTCCACCTTCCTCTCCTCTCCCCTAATATTCTCACTCCTCTCAACCAAATTCCCTTTCCTTCTAACTAGTTTCTGCCAGCTTAACATTCTGTTTTGGTTTAGACTAATAGCATGCATATTTCTATCCATTCCCATCATGTTGCTTTCATTGACTTATAGTAAGGTTAAGTTGCCTTCGTTGACAGTATGAAATCACTCAGATTTCATAAAAACAGTATTAACATTAGCTCCACACACTGTTTGCATCATGAATAAATGAATAACACATATTGACAAAAATTTCAAATCTAAATACTTCTTTCCAAAAAATTTCTTATCACAATATCTGCTGCTAGAACCTCAGCACATTGTTCAAGATAACAATTATGAAATATATTTTGGTGGGCATAGTATGAAATATTATTATGCATCCTTTATCACCACCTACAAAAATGTGCTAAACCATATGTTCTATACACCGAAAGGGACTTTTTCAGCGTAGATCCTTTGTAAATTCTTACAGTGACCCCAATTGACCTAACATAGACCTGTTCAGTGAATCAATATGCATCATGCTCCCCGAACCACCACCCCATGTCAGCAGGAGGTGTTCTACATCAAATCATAGGTTATACCATATTGAAAAGGAATCTTAAGCAACTACCACAATCATAACACTTGCAAAATTGAAATTGCAACTCAGAACTTAATCAATCAAATCAAACGTTGCAACAGACTGAACAGAAAAAAAAAAGGAGTGAACAGAATCAATTTAGATGAAAAAGACTGCTGCATATATCAGAAAAATCCTGAAACAAAATATTATATTGATTGGAAACAATACCTAAATAGCATCCATTCACCTCCAAGATTTCAACCCACCAGTGATATTATCAAATTCAGAAATGTGCAAAAAGCAGTTAAAATTATCCTGTTACCTATAAACTGTTGCTCTCAAATTAATTTTAGTCAAGTCACTTCCAATCTGGCTTAGCTGAAAATTATATTGATTCCCACTCTTGTCCAGTGAAAAGGTTAGCGCAAATCCTCCAAGTGTGAGAGAATAGATGTACCTAGGAACCATTCAAATTCCGTGACACAAAACACCAAGGAGAATAGGGATATTGAGCAAATGGAAAGTGGAATTAGCTACTTACGTTGAATCAAAGAGATCAATTCCAGCAGCAATCCCCTGCAAGATCTCCTCTGTAAAGTTGAAATCAGTTTTTATGTGCAACAAATTTGTATTTATTCAAACTTAATCAAGAAATAATCCATTTTAAGATAAAAGATGAGTTCTATAGATTAGCAGAGCAAAGAGTGAATAAAACGATAATGATGAGTTATTTATCAACTCAATGCCTAGACAACTGACTCAACATCTATGATTTAACCATGTTTTAATCACTTTATGTTCATAATCATGCAACTCAAGTTGTTGCTTCCATTAGCCAGTTCATAAAATGTGATAAATTTGAACAATTGTAAGAATTTCTATATGTTATTGCTCTGGAACTGATTACAATATATAAGGGGAAGGACAATAATTACATTCCTATAATTAAGGAACTAAAAAGGAAAGGAAACTAATTACAGTAACTAATCCCATATTCAAAGAAACTAAACCTATTTACAGTAACAATAGATTTGATAGAGAATCAAATTTCTGTTTTGTGCTGCAGCACTCCACTTTTGTGCTGCAGCACTCCACTTTTGTGCTGCGGCACTCAACTAATTTGTGCCACATGAACAGTGCCACAACCCCATAAATCGTGGGATTTGATCTTCCAACACTCCCCCTCAAGTTGGTGAATAGATGTCAATCATTCCCAACTTGCTCACACAAGATT
This sequence comes from Ormosia semicastrata, assembly GCA_029884595.1. NCBI lineage: Eukaryota > Viridiplantae > Streptophyta > Magnoliopsida > Fabales > Fabaceae > Ormosia > Ormosia semicastrata. The sequence continues at coordinate 7,222,994 of JAQQTO010000039.1, read as the reverse complement.
CCAAACTTGGTTTGGATAGAGCTTTGGTAAGAACATCAGCTTCCTGAGAAGTTGTGAACATAGGACAAGACAATAGTTCCATTATCTATTTCAGATTTAATAAAATGTCTGTCAATTCTAACATGTTTCATCCTGTCATGCTGAATTGGATTGTGTGTTACACTTATGGCTGATTTACTGTCACTGTAAAGTTGCATAGGACTAGTGATAGACATGTTCAAATCTGCCATAAGTCTTTGAATCCAAATGAGTTCACAAGTTCCTTGAGCCAATGCACGAAATTCAGCTTCTGCACTGCTTCTTGCAACAACCGTTTGGTTCTTACTTCTCCAAGTGACTAGATTTCCCCAAACTTTAGTGCAATACCCAGTTGTAGACTTGCTGTCATCTACTGCCCCTGCCCAGTCTGCATCCAAGTACCCCACCACATCTCTAGTACTTGTTTTTCTGAACAGTAGTCCTTTTCCTGGACTTCCTTTTAAGTATCTCAGGATCTGAACTGCTGCATCCATATGCCTCTTTGTGGGAGCATGCATGAATTGGCTAATCAAGCTCACACTAAAAGCAATGTCAGGCCTAGTTAAAGATAGGTAGATTAGTTTTCCAACTAGGTGTTGATAGGTCTCCTTGCCCACTGGAGGATCATCATCTGTGATCTTGCACTTCTAATTTCTTTCTAGAGGTGTTGATGCTGGTTTACACCCCAATTTTCCAGTTTCCTTCAACAGATCCACAACATATTTTCTCTGTGAAATGAAAATTCCTTGTTTACTCCTTGCAAACTCCATTCCCAAGAAATACTTCAGAGTGCCGAGGTCTTTTACCTTGAATTCTGACTGTAGTTCTTTCTTTAAATTTACAATCTCTTCATTATTATCCTGTGTGATGACCATATCATCCACATAGACAATCAAAACTGCTTGTTTCCCATTATCACCCCCTTTTACAAATAAAATATGATCTGCCTGCCTTTCTTTGTACCCAAGTTTCTTCATAACAGAGCTAAATCTAGTAAATCATGCTCTAGGGGACTGTTTTAGGCCATAAAGGGATTTGTTCAATTTAAATACCTTCCTTGGTCCTACATGCATCTCAAATCCTGGAGGAGTTCTCATGTAAACTTCCTCATCCAGAGTGCCATTCAAAAAGGCATTCTTAATGTCCATTTGATGTAATTCCCAATCCAAATTTGCAGCTAGTGATAGCAAAACCCGAATTGTATTTAGTTTTGCCATCGGGGCAAAGGTCTCTTCATAGTCCACTCCATAGGTTTGAGTGTACTCTTGAGCCACCAATCGAGCCTTGTATCTTTCTACAGTACCATCTGATCTGTATTTCACTGTAAACACCCACTTGCTTCCAATAGTTTTTTTTCCTTCGGGCAACTCCACCATCTCCCATTACTTCCATTACTGCCATTTTCCACTGTGGATCTTGTAATGCTTCAAGAATAGTGTGAGGCACTTGAATCTCATCCACTTTGGAAATAAAGGCCCTATAATTTCCTGACAACTGAGAATATGTGAGATAGTTAGAAATTGGGTGTTTTGTACAGCCTCTTACCCCTTTCCTAACAGCAATTGGGAGATCCAAGTCTTCTTCTTCTTCCACATCTTCTTCAACCATACTTTGTTCCTTGTCCATTGGAGGATCTACCACTGGTTCAGACTTATGGTTCTACTCGAGAGTGTGTGATCTGCGAGTATAAACATGTTTAATTGGTGGTCTAAGGTTGTGAGACACTCTACGAGTGTGGAACACTCCCCCTGGACTTGGGACAGGTGCGGTTTGAGTGTTTGAAGAGGAAGAACTAGATGTAGGACACTCTAAGTTTGTAGGACATTCTCCCTGGATTTGTTCAGGATGTGGTCTAACAAGTTCCCCTACGGCTATTGGATCCCAAAGATGAGCTCCTAATGATGTCTCCCCCTGGAGATTAACTTGGGGATAGAAAAATTGGTGTTCCATAAAGGAAACATCCAAGGAAACAAAGAATTTTTTGGAGAGAGGATGATAACACCTATACCCCTTTTGAGAAGCAGAATAGCCCAGGAAAATACACTTAGAGGCTTTGGATTCAAGTTTACTAGGATTGGGTTGAGTATTGTGAACAAAGGCAAGACACCCAAAAACCCGAAGAGGGAGAGATTTATGAATACAAGAGGAAGGGAAGACAGAGAGTAAAGCACTAAGTGGAGTGCTAAACTTAAGAACTTTGGATGGTAACCGGTTAATGAGATAGGCTGTAGTCAAAACAGCCTCTCCCTAAAGAAAGTGAGGGACATGACTAGTAATCATAAGGGACTGGGCAACTTCCAACAAGTGACGATTTTTTAGCTCGGCCACCCCATTCTACTGAGGAGTATAAGGGCAAGAGTTTTGCCAGTGATGGTGGAAATTCGAGATGGACCCCAGATATCACTATGTACAAGGTGAAAAGGCTATGATGGTGTATAAGGACGAGCAGGATGGGGAAAACGCGATTGTTTCGCCATAATACAATGATCACAATGGAAAGAACTCAGATCTTTATTAATGAATAACAGAGGGTACAAATGCTTTAAATAAGAAAAACTAGGATGTCCTAAACGTCTATGCCAGAGAGTAACATCAGAGTCAGAGTTGGTATGAAGACCCATAGGAACAAAAGGATTGAATAGACCACCATTGGACAGATAGTAAAGGCCATTGTGCTCTCTAGCATTGCCAATTGTCGTCTCCAATAGTAAATCCTGAAATTGACAATGGGAAGGAAAAAAGGTTACAGAGCAATGTAAATCAGTTGTCAATTTATGAACAGAGATTAAATTGCAATGTAATTTTGGCACATAAAGAACAGACTTAAGTTGTAACCCAGACACCATGAGGTTACCCCTGCTAGCGGCTTTACACAAGGATCCATCTGCCACTGTAATACCAATATCCTCTGCACAAGGGCGAAAATTCAATAGCCCAGTGGAAGAACTACACATATGCTCTGTCGCTTCGGAATCCACAATCCAAACATCTTGAGGACCAGTGTAGGATAAAAGGGAAGTAGAATAGCTAATTTTACTGTGTGAGTCATACGAGCAATTTCCTTAGGGACTCGTGGATCAGTGTCCTGAGTGGGATGGAGAAGTTTTTTCAGCACCTCCATTTGTTCAACTGTGAACGGTAAGCTGCCAGAGGAGGGGGTGTAGGAGGAACATCGGCAACATAGGATGTTTTGGTGCGGCTTTGATTTCTGGGTTTCCAATCAGCAGGCTTCCCATGAAGATCCCAGCATGTCTCCTTGGTGTGATATGGTTTGTTGCAATGCTCACACCATAAACGATCTTTCTGAGGCCCGAGAGACTACTGTCCAGGATGTCCTTTGTATTTCTCAGGCCGATATGCTGCTAGTGCAGAGCTTTGTGTAGTAGGATCCATACTAGAATCTGGGAAGTGAGACATCATAACGCGTTTGCGACTTTCTTCATGGCGGACAATTGCAAACACCTCGTTGACAGTGGGCAATGGTTTGGTGCCCAAAATACGGCCCCTCACCTCATCCAATTCAAGATTGAGACCTTGTAAAAAATCAAATACACGGTCTCTCTCCTGCATATCTCGAAACAGTTGATCATCCTTGGGACAATGCCAAGTAATGGTGTGATATAAATCAAGTTCCTGCCATAACTCAGAAATGTGATTAAAGTATTTTGTAACAAACATACTTCCCTTTTTTTTGGTGTGAGTACATTTGGTGGACAGCAGTCCACACTTCTTGTGCAGCGTCAGTATGTGTTTGGGTTTCAACGGTCGGAACCTTGGAGGGTTCCGCCGGTGGAGAGGTGGGTGGCAATGCCATGATAGGTCACGTCGCTGAGGATAGGTCACGGCTCTGACCTATCTCTGATACCATGAACAATTGTAAGAATTTCTATATGTTATTGCTCTGGAACTGATTACAATATATAAGGAGGACAATAATTACATTCCTATAATTAAGGAACTAAAAACGAAAGGAAACTAATTACAATAACTAATCCCATAATTACATAAACTAAACCTATTTACAGTAACAAACAGATTTGATAGAGAATCAAATTTCTGTTTTGTGCTACGGCACTCCACTTTTGTGCTGCGGAACTCCACTAATTTGTGCCGCGTGAATAGTGCCACAACCCATAAATGTGCCGTGGCACTCCATTGATTTGTGCCGCATGAACAGTGCCACAACCCCATAAATCGTGGGATTTGATCTTCCAACAAAATTCTTAAATCATAATCATCAGCCGAAATAAGTAAAATGATTTAGGCCAATGAACTCTTTTTTTTCCCCTTTTGATAAGAAAATAAATTGATTAGGGAAGAGAAAGAAAGAAGCACAAGAGCAGAGGATAAGATAACCACCTTGAGAGAAAAACAAGAAAAAACACATTCATTGAACAAAGCAGACAAATGAACACAAAGAACTAACTAGATAAACCATGTACCTGGGAGTCCAAGCCCACAGATCATGCGTGGCTTTTCATCTGGCAAGACATCCTGAGAATAAGGTCACTTTGTTATATCTAAAGTTATAACATTTGTCAAGAAACAATTCTTTCAAAAGCTTAAGCTATTAGGTGAACGCTAATGAATAGTTTATATCTAAGACACCCCCTCACGCAAGAGCCCTTTGGTCTTGAAGCGTGGGCAAATGCATAGGCCCATTCTACCTTGTGCTGAAATTCAACTTTTTTTAATTAGAAAAAGGGGACAGGTAGGATTGAACTCCTAACCACTTGGTCACAGAGGCTCTGATACTATGTCAATCAACTCTCCCAAAAGCTTAAGCTATTAGGTAAAGGCTCATGAATGGTTTCATATCTAACAACATTTAAAGGCAAAACATCAAAGATAGTCCATGACTTTTCTTAGTAAACAACAACAACGAGCACAAAGCATGTGATTATTGTCCTCCATTCTTGCTTGCTTGCCTTCAATTTCCATCAATAGTTAGATTCATTCTTTTCTTGGATATGAAGTGTTCCAATAGCTAAAGACTCACATTATGATGCAAGGGTACGAGTGTAGGTATCCGGTATGACATAAGTACAGTACGGGGATACAACATTTTCTAAAAAATTAGGATATGGGTACAACAGAATATGGCATTACATATACATGCATATATATACATATAATTTCATAAAATATAAAAAAACATATAAAACTATTATAAGAAATCATAAAACATGTCATTTGAAATAACTCAAAGTATTTATAATTTAAACAAAATCAAAGATAAAATAATCTCATCAAATACCAAAGTCAAATAAAAATTAAACTATTCATTATATGTGGATAATAACTCATTCTCTAACTCATTCTTAGAGTTAGACTGATCTAAAGGCCGAGATTGATCTAAAGAAATTAAAATTAAAATTTATTTGAAACTAAAAATTAAACCGAAAAATTAAATTAACTTAAAGATTGAAAAATATATTACTAAACGTTGAAAACATTATTTTTTTATATAAGAACAATCATTTACATTTTTTGATAAGAAAATAAACTTAAATAAAAATTTGCACAGATTAATCAAACAACAAAAGCACAAACAATAAAGTTTATATTTTTTAATTGATAAATCTTCTAATCACTCAAAAGAAGGATAAATTAGATTTTAAAAAATCAAAAGGCTGCCATATTAAACAAAAGTCACTGTCATTCAATGGTTAAAACAAGACTTACTGAGTTAGTCTTCTCTCATCCACTTCAAATTCACACACACCAGATGTTCACGGACTCACGTTGGAAGGCTTTGAAAGCCAACACCCAAACATGACACTTTGTCACTTCTTCGTCGTCGTAGGTGGAAGCAGGAAGATGCTGCGGGCAGCGGTAACCGGCACATCAAGGCAGAAAGCCGTAGAAGGAAGATGCAGAACCGTTTCAGATCAAGTAGAAAATTTATTGTAAAAAAAAAAAAAAGTGTGACGCGTACGTTCTGCTGCATCCAGAAAGTATACCCGCACCGAAAAATGTACTGGACACCAGTGTACGGCAGCCAGAAAGCCATGCCGGTGCTTCATAGCTTCACAAGCATCTTAGAGACTTAACCAGCATCCAAGATGCTGTCAAATCATGTAACTAAACAAGCAGCCTTTATTTTATTTTTTTTTGGGTTAAAAAAAAAAGTGGCAACTACTATGCTATCAAACTGCAACACTGTTGAGATGTAAGTCATGTTTCAAGGTTAACAACTTACAAGGGAGTTCATTAGGTACCAATTTCCCTTTTCATTTAAACTTGTGGTTAATGTCTCTTGGATAGGATGTTCGGTAAGGTTAGGTTATGACAAAACCAACCATGTAACCCACTTCACTTTTCTAATGACACTCTTATTTCTCTCTGACGACATAGAATATTTTTCCAATGTGTCACCGTTATTACATATTTTAAAGCAGATTTACTATTTAAAAATCAAATTTTGTTGAACCGTTGTTTGAATAGTACCAATGTACCAGGACTGAAATTTGTCATGTTTTATTAAAAGTTTCATGGTAATCTTTCAGGAATGATAGCAAAAAACAAACCAAAGGAAGTGATATGTTAATAGGATAGGGTTATTTCTGCAGCCTCCCTTTGAAGTTCAGCCCATGGTCTCTTCCAAGGACCTTCCCTTATATCCCTTACCTTTAGTACAAGCAGAACATAACAATATTTATATTTTATGCTTGTTTATTTATTTTGCTCATAGAATATTTTATGCTTGTTTATTAATTTTGCTCACAGAATTCCTTTCCTCCTTTTCCTTTGTATTCTTTTTCTTAATAAGAAGAAGAAGAATTAGATTATTCCGATTCTAAGCTTATTTCTTTATGTTGATGGAAGAAAACGAAGAAGATTATTGTATTTATAACCAGGTTTGTTAATTTTCTTTGCTGGATTTCTTCTCCTCAACTTTCCTTGTTCTCCTTTTTAAGAAGAAAAGGAGACGAGAACTGCATGTTTGAGTGACAAAAGGCTTTAGTGCTCAGCAGAAGAGTGGGAGAAAGAGAGAGAGGAAAGAAGGAAAGAAATGGAGATAAATCCTAGATTTCAATTTGGGTGAAGGAGAATGCAGTTTTGAAGCTATATAAAGTCCTCCAGAAAGTGAGAAGCATGATTAGTTAGATTGGCATATAAGTGAAAATGTTGTAAAAATAAAGTTAAAAAATATCCATGAGGAGTGTAGTATGAACGAAATGGAGATGTGTAGGGGGCAACTACAATTTCTTAAAATCAACAGATTCTAGATAGAAACAGTAAGAGAATGCCATTATAACTAAGCCATGAGGAGTGCGCACATGGAAATTGTCGGTAACCCTTAACAAAAGGTGCTAATCATTATGCCTGCCTGAACAAAGCAGAGCACAGCTGAACCTTCATGCACATTATTCTGTAGTCAAATCTGCTAATAGCATAAACTGCCATCTGAGGTATCCACCTCACTCAAGTAACAATATTAAGTTGCTGTTATTCATTAGGATAAAAAAGGGACAATGTCTAGACACAAATTCTTCTCAGAAGCAAAAATACTAACCTCGACCGAATGTCCACACACAGATAGAAAAAGTAACAAGAAAATCAGGTTTTAGTAATAGTAATCTTTGTAGTAAACAAATACTTGTCAAAATTAATTATATGTACTCTTACATATTAAATAAAATCGAATTTGAATAATGTCTTACTGATCAACTACTGCAATAGCACTTACCATAATAGCACTTAGAAGAGCAGGTCGCTCATCGATGCTCTCTCCAAGACCAAATCCTCCAATCCAATAACCTCCATCAATCATAACAGTTCAGTTAGCAAATGTACACAACAATATAGGCATTTATAGATCTCAAATGTTTCACATAACATAAAGAGAAAACACACAAACAGTAAAATAAATAGTAGCCATTTTGAATTTTAAGCATACAATATACGTAAATATTCTTGTTTGCAGTTTGTCATCAAGGCTGTATTCTGTTGGGTTAGTGAAAAAAGAATTATATATAAACATAAACAAAAGATTTAAAAACATAATTATCCACTGCAAACTCATATATATACTCATATATGAAATTATGAAATGTAAAAAGAAGACACCACTATGCTGGCTTCATTACTAGAAGTTTGTATCAAAATAAACTAGGTTTTCAAAGAATACTAAAAGAATTTTTTATTATATCTGAATGGTAGAACAATTAGGTGTCAGCATAATTACATGCATTAAGTTACATTAAAAGGACTAATGAACTATTCTGCCTGCACAATCTGGATGAGAAGTAACAAAGTGAACAGAGTAAAGAACAATGCAGAGATTTATATACACACACTAAACCCATCTATCCAAAGCTCCAATTTAGGAACTGCATCTACTGTAAATTACTTGACAGAAAAGTGTCCCATTAGGATGGATGAACCAAATTACTCAACAATAGGTTCAGATGTGATGCAGGAGCATCTCAAGATGAGGTCCAAGAGTTAGACACAAACTTGGCCCAAATTCAGCATGCTTTATTTTCATGTGATGATTATCAGATTCAGACCTAGGTTTCCTATGCTTTTGGACGACCAAGACAGGCCCAAATTCAGCCCATAAGTACCAGTTTGAAAGCTCTACAAGTCTACATTCAGCTGAATCAAGAATCACTTAATTTTGAATTTTCAATAATGTTATGATATTTTCTTTAAAGGCCCATTCAGGATATTTTCTAGTCAAGTCAGCATTTATTTCTTAGTGAGATTAGGAACTTGCATTTACAATTAATTATGAGACTTCCTATGCTTGGAAGGTTGTTCCAAGGCTATTTATATTTATCTCTTGGAAAGAGAAGGCAGACTATTGAGTGCATTCAGACTTAGTTTATCAAAGAAGTTGAAAAACCTTCTGTGCCTTCTTGCTTAGTTCTATATCTCTTTGGTGGATTCTAAAGGGTAGTGAGTGCACTATCTTCATAAAAAATTTATCATTTCATTTCTGTCCAGACTCATACTAATTTCAAATTTTCCAGCGCCACTTGCTTGTTTTGGACGAGTATATTGTCATTTTTGTAGCCCAAAATCACAAATTCACTTCGATTTTGAATCACTCAAATCTAGAGGTGTCAATATGCAGTAGAGCCCATGGGACAGCCCCACATTTAGCCCAATGACGGGGCTTTCGGCCCTAACCCACACATTACACATCAGCACACACTTAAAAATAATAATAATAACAATAAAAAAAATAAAATAATTCTAATTCTAAAATCCTAATCACAAATCCCAATTTTTCACGTTCATCGTTCTCTAACCCTAACCATTCACCATCTCACTTTCAAGCATAGCACAAACCATTCCACTGTCATTCACTGAATCACAGTAGCCGTCCACCACCGGAGCCGCTGTCTGCCACCAAATCACCATTTGGAACTGTCTTACATTGTAGGGGAAAGGAAGTGGGTGAAATTCTTACGCTGATTTCTACCAGGTAAGAAATTCTTGTTTGATTTTCTCTCGCATTATTGTTAATTCTTATTTTCTCTCACACTTATATTTCATCATATTAGTAGTAGCTGAGTAATCTGAAGTCTTATGGATCTGCGGGTAGCACAAGCTTGACGGGGTTGCTACATTGTTGGTCATTGTTTAGGGTTGAGAACAGGGATGTAGGAGGGGCTTTGAGGTATGGATCTTGATGTGTGGGGAATTTAGGTGGTTGGGTTAGTGGAATTTGGGCTTGATGTTGGTGACTTGATGGTGATGGAGGTCTTGTGGGTTGTGATTTGGAGCTTCTGGGTTTATTGCTGGATGTTGCTGAGGGCTGGCTTGGAGGCTAAACGTCATGTATGAGTGTTGGTTGCTCTTTGTGGTGAGTGGCTATGGTGGAATCATACGATGGCTTGGGATTGCATCGGATAATGTTTTCTGGGTATTGATGGTTTGAATTATTGCTTGCTCTCTAAATTTTCTTGGACCTGTGCGTGAGGTATCAAAAAAAATGAGAAAATCCCCCAGTCGCATGGTGCTAACGTGTGTGTTTATGAATGCTATTTGTTGTGTTTCCTCATACACCTAGATATTAAGGGGATGTTGGATAAATGGGGAGAAAGTGCTCACTCCAAAACCAAGGTGCGTGAATGAGAGAGAAGAACAACTTACATTGGAAGGGGAAAGAGTTTTACTAAGATTGATAAAAGAAGAAAGGTTTTTTAAGAAATAGAATGAAAGGAAAGTAGAACATAATAGTTTTCAGAGATTGAGCATCTAATTCATTTGCATGTCAAAAAAAATTTGATGTTTTGTTTAGGATGGTGGATGAAGTTGAAATGTTTTGCACAAAAAGCACAGATGGAATATTGTCCTCTCTTTAGTACTAGTATACATATAAATGTTTTATCAGCAACAGAGAGAGAGACAGAGAGAAAGAGATAAACCTAAGTTTGAGATGGAAAGTTGTGACACCTCTGTCACTGTTCTTACTTTTATTAAGAAAAGAGGAAGCTTGCTTTTCAAGCTCTTACAGCAGTACAAAAATAATATAAAAGAATGCTAATACATAAAACTAATGTACGAACATAAGCAACCTATGTATCTAACACTCTCCCCTCAAGCTGGAGCATATATATCATATAATCCAAGCTTGTTACATATGTAACTAATTCGGGGTCCTTTAGGGGATTTTATGAGGATGTTAGCAAGTTGGTCATTCGAGTTGACAAAGGTTGTGACAATGTCACCTGTTAAGAGTAGATATTATGCACGTGTTTTAATTTGTACTGTTGTGTACTATTCATACTAGGTTGTACTGCTAGCCCATCTTACATATATAAATACATAACCTGCACCCATATTGGGTACGGTTTTCCATTCTTCTTTTCTCATTACATCACCTAACATAATTTTTTCTCTTATAAAATGGCAATCAATCTCAATATGTTTAGTTCTTTCATTGGAAGATAGGGTTAGAGGCAATATGCAGTGCAACCTAATTATCACAAACAAGGGTCATCTATCCAACATCTCCAAATTGAAGTTCTTTGAGCAACTGTTTTAACTAGACAAGTTCACATGTTACAACAGCCATAGCTCTATATTTTGTTTCTACACTAGATCATGCAACAACACTTTGTTTCTTACTATTCCAATAAATCAAGTTACCTCTAATAAACACATAATACCTTGAAGTAGACCTTTTATCAGAGGGTGAACCTTCCCAGTTGGCATCAGAGTAGCTCACTACTTGATTGTGACCCTTAACTTCATAAAGAAGTTCCTTTCCTAGTGCTCCTTTATATATCTTAGAATTCGAACCACAGCATCTCAATGACTGTCACATAGAGAGTTCAAAAACTAACTAACAACACTCACAGGAAAGGAGATATCAGGTCCAAACACTATGAGATAGTTCAATTTCACAACAAGTCTCCTATACCTGCAAGGATCAGCTAAAGGCTCCCCTAGTTTGGTAGAAGTTTAACATCGGTATCCATCGGAGAATCAATAGGTCTAGCATTTAACATGCCAGTTTCCTCGAGTATGTCTAAAGCATACTTCCGTTGTAAGATAGCAATACCGTCCTTAGATTGAGCCACTTCAATTCTTAGGAAATAATGAAGTTTACTCACGTCTTTTGTTTGAAAATGACGGAAGAGGAATTGTTTAAACTGCTGAATGTCATGGTGATCACTTCCTATAATAACAATGTCATCAACAAAAACAACCAAATAAATACGCCCTTCAGAGTAATGACGGTAGAACATTGAATGATTTGCTTCACTACGAGTTATGCCAAATTGTCGCACAACAGTACTAAAGTGACCAAACCAGGCTTGAGGAGATTGTTTGAGACCACGAAAAGATCTACGCAATCCACATACATGTCTAGAACACTCCCCCTAAGCAACAAAGCCTGACAATTGCTCCATGTAAACCTCTTCATGCAATTCACCATGGAGGAAAGCATTTTTAATATCTAGTTGATGAAAAGGTCAGTGACAGATGGCAGCCATGGATAAAAAGAGACAAACAAATGCCAGTTTGTCTATAGGAGAGAATGTATCACTATAGTCAAGGCCAAAAATCTAAGTATAGCCTTTAGCAACCAGTCGTGCTTTAAGGCAATCAATATGACCATATGGACCTACTTTAACAATGTAAAATCCATCTACAGCCAGCATCGGATTTGCCCTTTGGAAGGGGAACCAATTCCCAGGTGCCACTAGTCTAAAAGGCTAACATTTTGCCAAGCATAGCTTGTCTCCATCCTGGATGAGAGAAAGCCTCACACATAGTCTTAGGAATAGACATAAAGGACAAGGAGGATACAAAGGCATAATGGGATGAAGACAATCGATGGTAGCTTAAGCCAATATAAATAGGAAATGGGTTACAAGTAGAACAAATATCTTTGCATTGAGCAATTGGAAGGTCAGGCTCACTTGGGAGGCCCGGAACAATTAGAGAGGGTCTTGGGTCAGGATGTGGGTCATCAAGGTCTTCTACAACAATCTCACGAGCATCAACATTAGTCTGTTCAGCAGGTTGCACTGCTCGTGGACGACGATGATACATCAATAATGGTGGAGGTGAAAGTGTTGAGTTGACAAAAGTTGATGTGTCAACAATAGGCTCAGTTCCTACAAGATAGGTTGTTTCAATCCCTAATTCAAGAGGAAAGACCAAAGTAGGAATAGGGAGAACCTCAAAAATTGGTTGTTCTTCAAAAGAGACATGATTGAAAAAAAGGGTTGACTCGAAGAAAGTAACATTAACAGAAACCACATATCTTCTAAGATCATGAGAGAAACATCTATACCCTTTTTGTGATCGAGAGTAGCCAAGAAAGACTCACTTGAGTGATCAAGGAGACAACTTTTCTTTCCCTAGAGTGAGGTCATGAACAAAACATGTAAAACCGAAGAGATGAGGAGGTAGAGGATAAAGAGATTGATTAGGAAAAATAATGGAATGTAGATTTGATTTTGAAGGACTGATGATAGCATTTGGTTGATCAAGAAGCATGCAGTGAGGAAAACATCACCCCAAAAACGAGTTGCACTTTAGCATTAATGAGGAGATTGCGGGCTCTTACAATTATTTATTTCAGCAACCCCATTTTGTTGAGGGGTGTGTGCACAAGAGGACTGGCGGATAATTCCATGAGAATTCATAAATGATTGAAATTATGCAGAAAAGTATTCACGAGCATTATCACTCCTTTAAAGTACAAATGGATATTCCAAATTGTGTTTGTGTTTCATGATAGAAACCCTAGAAAATGGAGAATAATTCAGATCTATTTTTCATTATGTATAGCCAAGTACATCGAGAGTATTCATCTATAAAGGTCATAAAATATTGATACCCTAATGTTGAAACTACCCGACATGGATCCCAAACATCAGTGCGGACTAAAACAAAAGGAAACTCAGCTCAATTATAGACACGACTAGGAAAAGAACTATGGATGTGTAGGACAAGTTGAAAAGATTCACATTCCAAAAAGGACAACTTTGACAAACTAGGAATCATCCTTTGAAGTTGTGGGTATGATATTCCATTGATGCAATGATATTGACGAGACAATTAGTCCACCCAGACTATCTCTTTACTGAATAGCTTTTTTGTGCTGTAGAGATATTTGGGTGCAGCTAGAGAGAAGGACACATTAAATATTCTCTTGGAGTTTGCTCCTCGTGGATCCATATAATCACGATTGGGGAAGTTTGGAGCTTTCCCTGAGGCTAATGTACTTGGTAATTCTATATGCCATATTATTTCCACTAATTCATTCAACAGGTCATCAGAACTTACACGAAGCAGTTACTGAGTTACTGCTTGGACTTGAGTACTTGCACAAAAATGGAATCATGCATAAAGACATTAAATTTGCTTTTCTTATAATGTCATTGATATGCATGTCAGCTTGGTTCTTTTTTGGTGGTTGATGTTTAAGTATAAATTAATTTCAGGAGGCCAATATTCTTGTACATTATAAAGGGTGCATAAAAATTGCAGACTTTGGGGCATCCAAACAGGTCGTTGAGCTAGAAATTTCAGTCTTATCTGTTGCTCTACTATTATATATACTGTTTTACCTTTGTGAAGGCTTTTCTATTTGCATATTTGTTTAAGAGGTGCACTGTTTTGCTCTAGGCTACCATTTCCGGTGCCAAGTCTATGAAGGGTACTCCATATTGGAAAACAAATTTTACAACATGCTGCTCTGTTTTTAATATGCTCTGACATGATTACAACTGGAATTTTCTGGTCATATGTCACTCAGCATGGTAATTGAAAGTTGAGACTGACTGGGTTTATGATTCCAAGTGTTGGCCATTCTAGATGATATACAGCAGTTATTGTATTTCTAGAGTTGCATTAGAAGTGCCTTTTGGATTATATATTAATACTATGCTATGTTAATCGAAGTACTTGTGAAATACAGTTGAATGAGTGCTGTTTTTAGAACAAAATATATAATGTGTATATTGTAAATGTGCAATTCACGAGCTATTTTGATTCCTAGAAGTACAATAATCATCTGGTTGATGTTGACAACGGTAATCTGTAGGTCGGAAGGTCCAACTCTCTTCTATCATAGGCCTGAATAAACAGGTGAATCCTGAGATAAGTTACTGAGCTGGATTTGCTAGTCCTAATGAAGCTTCAAATGGAACCCTGCAGGTCTCTACTGTTCAGCATGAGTTGCAATTATAGATTAAGTTTGAAATGCATTTCAAAGAAAAACAACAAATATTTGCAGAATGCTAGTTTGAGGGATATTTTAAAAAATATATATATATATTGTGGGCTGGCCCTAACCCAGGTGGGCTATTTTTTTTTTAAAAAAAATTAGTGGGCTGGCCCTACCCCATGTGGGGTAGGCTAGGGTTGGCCCACATAAGATGTGGGTTTTTTGGCCCTGGCCTATATTGGGCTGGCCCTAACCCAGGTGGGGTGGGCTGGCCCATATTGACAACTTTACTCAAATCCAAGTTATGAACTGTAAGATATTGTTGATTTGTATGCAGAACCAATTAGACCAGAATTTCACATTCTTCCCCTCGTACCGTCATAACCCGGATCAAGAAGTATTTGCAGAATTTTTCTACTATGCTATCAGACTCAAGCAATAAATAAATACATGAAATAATAGCATTTAACAAAATTATCTGAAATCTTGGCGTGTGATTAATAACCTGATGATTATCAAATCAAAATATATTGTTAGAATTAAGTCATGTTTCACATGCTTCACATGTTTCATAGCTGACTCATAAGTGATGATTACTAGATATTGTAATCATCACTTCATAAGAATTAGTGTTTGTATTTACTTATTCAATATACCACTTTTGTATATAAATATCAATATACTTGTGTGTGAATATACACACAATTCCTCCAATTCTCTCTAATTCTATACCACTAACAGACCCTGACAAATATAGACGTCTTGTTAGTGAACTTAACTACCTTACATTAACTAGACTAGACATTACTTTTGCTGTAAGTATGGTAAGTTAGTTTCTAAATGCTCCTTGTGATAGTCATTGGGATGCCGTGGTTCGCATTCTTAGATACATCAAGAGTGCACCAGGTTATGAAAACAAAGGCAATGCTCAAGTAGTTAGCTATTCTGATGTTGATTGGGTGGGTTCACCATCAGATAGAATATCAACCTCAGGGTATTGTGTCTTTGTTGGAGGTAACTTAATCTCATGGTGGAGTGACAAGCATAACATAGTTGTTAGATCCAGTGTAGAGGCCGAGTATTGCGCTATGGCAGCAGCAACATGTGAACTTACCTGGCTAAAGCAATTGCTTCAACAGCTAAAATTGGGAGACGTCAAGGAAATGAAACTGATTTGTGACAACCAAGCTGCTTTTCATATTGCTTCGAACCTAGTTTTTAATGAAAGAACCAAACATATAGAGATTGACTGCCATTTTGTTAGAGAAAAGGTTCTTTCAGGCGAGATTACTACTAGCTTTGTCAACTCCAATGAAAAGTTAGTGGATATATTTACTAAGTCCTTTAGAGGGACTTGGGTTGATTTTATTTTGTAACAAGCTTAGCACATATGACATATATGCTCCAACTAAAGGGAAAATGTTAGCATTAAGCCATGCTTCACATGTTTCATAGCTGACTCATAAGTGATGATTACTAGATATTGTAATCATCATTTCATAGGAATTAGTGTTTGTATTTACTTATTCAATGTACCACTTTTGTATATAAATACCAATATACTTGTGTGTGAATAGACACACAATTCCTTCAATTCTCTCTAATTCTATAGATATTATATTATTATTCTTTTTCTTTCATTTTCTTTATCTTAAAATAAAGGGGTTGCAGGGAGAATTAACACTTGTTGATTTAAATCAGATGCTTTGCTCAAGAATGAATTTGCTTTCAAGCTAAGCCATGCTCTTAGTGTGTTACCCAGAATTCCAGAACTAAAAGTCATCTTCCTAGTAGGGGAAAAAAAGAAAAGATAGAAGAAACATAAAACATATACAAAAGTAATGTAGAAATATTAAGATACAGTTATTGAACTAAAAAGTAAAAACAACTGAAGAAAAAGAAACAACCTGATACATTTCGCTTGGCTACCTCCTTTGCACATCGCTTCCTTTCTTCCAAATTTGGGCCTCCAACAATGGCACCAAAGACGGATCCAGCTGCCTAAATTTTGAGAAATCCATATGTGTTAAACTAATTAATTTTGTTTGATATTAAAAGGAAATATTATTCAATAGAAGGAAGACAAAAATACAAGAGAAAGGACAAAATATCCACTATCAAATTGATACTACTATACTCAGCTTAGAATTTCATGACACAATACTTGGATGATTGATTAGTGACCAAAGTGAAAACATAAGGTCCCGGTGATGATTTAAGGAAAAAAAAAATGCCACAGAAAACAGCTTCTCCACCTTCTCAATCTAGCGCCAAAACCCTTTCTAACAAGGACCTTATCTAAGAAACCCAAACTCACTAGATCATAAGCTTTCTCAAAATCCAATTTGAAAACTAAATTTCAATTTCTTCTTTTTGTAATATCGTCCGCTATGTCATTTGCTATTAAAGCAGCATCAAGAATTTGTCTACCTGTAATAAAAGCAGTCTCATTATCTAAGATGGCTTTTGAAAGGACTTCATTCAATCTAACTGAAAGAACCTTGGTGATAAACTTGTACATACTAGTAACCCGTTCATCCTCACACCAATCATGTGCCATTCAAATGAAATTCAGCAAACATCTTCAGGATATCTTCCTTAACAATATCGCAACAATTCTAAACAAAAGTAATTTAAGGAAGCAATGAAACCATTGGGTCCTAGAGGCTAGAGCTTTCACCTTATCCATGCTCCAAACAACTATGACGAACTTCTTCTACAAAAGGCCTTTCCAACCTACAAGCCTCATCCTAAGGGATAGAACACCAATCAGTCCTTCAGTAAAATGGCCTATAGCAATTTTCCTCTATATTCAAAGCCATATAAAACTGAGTAATGTCATCTACACCAATATCTCTAATTTAGCTACCGTCCTGAAGCTCCAACTTCTTAACAATATTCTTCCATCTTCCACCAGTAGCCAGCCAATGGAACAACTTCAAAATAACATCCACGTCCTTTACCCATTTAACCCTAGATTTATGCCTCCAACTACTTTCTTCCCCAAACAACACCCTTTCAAAATCATTCCTCAAACGTTTGTTCCAAAGAAAGAGCCCCTTCCATTTCTAAATTCTAACTGGTCTAAAAAATCAATCTCTCTGCATCTCTTTTCTAATCCTTGTGTCTCCAAACAATCTTGATTTCGTTCCTTTAAACTCTTCTTAAGCACCTTCAGCTTATTCATACATCAAAGCCTTTACACCCCTCCACTCCAGAAGCTTCCCACATTCCATTATTGAAAGGGAAGAAGCAATGATGATTAACCCACTTGTTCTGAAAATGGAAAGGAGTGGGACCCCACTCAACCTCAGAAGACTATAACATTATTGCATAATCCAAAACTAAGATTGTGTGCATGGTTGGTTTTTTCTAGAAATCTTAATGTTGAAATATGTCCCGATTCATTCCTGTTGGATGGTGGCCTCTGTGGACGGTGGCCTCTTGGTCTTGTTCCCACGTTTTTCATGTTTTAATGTAGACATTGTTTTTAGTGTTTTATTGTTGCTTATTTTCTAGGCTTAATTAGCTTGTTTTCTAGGAATTAGTTTAATGTGCAGCTCCCTATATATATTACCTCCTTTGTAAACATTCTAATGAAGAAATAATACACAATTTTATTCTACTCAGAATTCAGTAATTTCTTTCTACATGGTATCAGAGAGTTTCGGCTCTTTTTCTCCTTCTTCCGCTGTGTGTCAGCCTTAATTGCCGAACTCACTCTGAAACAAACCGGCCTGTAAAACTTAGAAAAATGTAGGGTGAAAACTCCCTATAAAGAACGCTTCAGTTTGCAAACAGAATTAGGTAAAGATGAAGGCATACCGGTAGGAAGTTTGATATAAACTTCCTCCTTGAGGTCACCATGGAGGAATGCGTTCTTGACATCCATCTGGTTTATTTGCCAAGATTCAGAGGCAGCAATGGCAAGAATAGTACGCACAGTAGTCATTTTGGCCACAGGTGCAAAAGTCTCCTCATAGTCAAGACCAAATTCTTGCCTATTGCCAAGAACAACCAATCTAGCCTTGTATCGATCTATGGATCCGTCCGATCGGAGCTTTATAGTGAAGACAAACTTGCTGCCAAGAGGTTTAATAGATGGAGGGCAGGGAACAACGTCCCATGTCTGATTTTCTTCTAGTGCTAGAAGTTCTGCTTGAATAGCTTCCTGCCAACATTTATGCTCCATGGCCTGGTTATAGGAAGAAGGAATAGGGACAGATGCTAAAGTTGCTTTCAAAGATAAAGGGGAAGAAAAACCATACTTTTCCGGAGGTTTATGAGCGAGTCTTTGCACGTAAGGAAGGTGGTTCTGGATGAAGCACCGGATCGACGGACCGAGGGGATTGATCGGAAGGAGGCCTTGGAGGTAGTGGAATAGGCGGACGTCTTTGGTATACCAAGAAAGGTTTTGGTCTTGGTTTTCTACTGCGAAGTGTTAGGAAACAATGGCAAAACAGAAATTGCGGAAGAGAGTGTCTTGGTTAGTTGCAAAAAGTATGTATCTTCTTGAAATATGACATTTCTAGAAACCCGAAGCCTTTGTAGATTAGGATCATAGCAGAGAAAACCTTTTTGGTGGGCTGAATAACCAAGAAAAGCACATTTAACAGATTGAGTGTGAGCTTGGTGCGTTCATGTGGGGAAGATGGACATAACACACACAACCAAAAGTGCGAAGATTGGAATAAGTTGGTTTGTGACCAAATAACCGGGAGAAAGGAGAATCATTGTTTAATGATGGAGAAGGCAGTCGATTAATAAGGTGGACAGCAGTAGAGAGAGCTTCACACCAAAACCGAGATGGCACAAAAGATTCCAACATAAGGGTTCGGACAACATCAAGAAGATGGCGATTTTTTCTTTCAGCTACCCCATTTTGTTGGGGTGTGGAAGGACATGACCTTTGAGATAAAATACCATTTTCCTGCAAGAACTTTTGAAATAAATTAGATGTGTATTCCCCCCCATTATCAGAACGCAGAATTTTAATTTTGGAGGAAAATTGGGTCTGAACATAGGCATGAAAAAATTTGAAGGCAGAGAAAGCTTCATCTTTAGATCGTAAAAAATAGACCCATGTGAAACGACTATAGTCGTCAATGAAAGTGATAAAATATTTGTAATTAGCATGAGATATAACAGGTGCTATCCCCCATAAGTCACTATGAATCATATCAAAAGGCTGGTTTTCATTTGATTGATGAATCGGAAATGGTAGAATTTTACTTTTACCAAGTTTACATGAGGTACAATCAAATTGAACAGCACTAAGAGATGGTGAAATTTTATTACCAAGAACACCAGATTTCATCAAGTCATGAAGTACATATGAGTTTGGGTGACCAAGACGCTTATGCCATATTTCGAAATTAATCTGTAGCAGCATTACAAGAAACAAAAGGCAGAAAAGAACAGGGAGATAAAGGAAAAAGACGTCCAACTTTAGGCCCCTTCGCGATCATCTTCCCTTAGTGTTGATCCTGCACAAGACAACCAGATTTTGAGAATTCAACCCGACAATCATTATCAACTAATTGACCAACAGAAATAAGGTTACTAGTGAGACCAGGAGAAACAAAGACATTGGTTAAGGATGAGGAAATATCACCAATTGCTTTGTGATTGGTAAATTATTTCCATCGAAGTATGAATTTGGAGATTACCGAGTAGTTTGTGATATTTGTAAGAGTATCAGTAGTGTTGGTCATATGATTGGATGCCCCGGAGTCAAAGTACCAAGGAGAACATGGATTAGAAGGTTTACCTGAAAGTCCTAAAGCAAAAAAGCTGAAATTATCATTTGTTGGACCATTTCAGGGGTCAAGGTTTGTACAGGAGCAAGAGCATTCTGAACCACAGAACCAGGAGCAGTAGAAGAACCAACAGAGGCAGTAAATGCTTGTTGCAGTTCTCCTTGGTGGTCGTATAGGACATTCCTTAATGATGTGACCATCTTTTTTGCAGTAACTGCAGAACTTTTTAGGACACTGTGAAGCAAAATGTCCAAATCCTTTGCAGCAGAAACATTGGATAGCACTGAAGTCTTGTCCTCTAGTCTTGCCTTGACAAACATATGCAATTGGAAGAGAGCGCATTTCTGTTGTTCCATGTTTGTTTGAGTTAGGAGACGCTTGTTCTTCACGAAGAAGCTCATTAAGGCATGCATCCAAGGTGGGGACAGTAGCCCTATTCATGAGATTGGACCGAATACCCTCAAAATCAGATCTTAATTTCATAAGAAATTGATCTCTTTGAGTAGTTTCATGAACTTTCTGCATTGCAATTTGATCTGCGGCTGACAAATCTTCATAGACAATGTTAGTGTATTCAGCCCAAAGAGTCATGAAAGAAGAATAAAATTCAGAAATTGATAGACTATCTTGTTGAAACATGGCAATTTCATGTTCAAGCTGAACCTGCGAGCAGTGTTATTTTGGCTATATATTTTCTTCAGATAGGCCCACATCTTGGCTGCAGTGTTGAATGGTCTGAGGTTGAGAACAATATTGGGATCAACAGACCCTATGATCCATGCCATGACTTGAGCATCTTTGACTTCCCACTTGGCATAGTCATCCTTCTGCTTGTCTTTGTCTGGAGCAGAACTGGTACCATCAACATGACCCCAAAGGTCCTTACCTTTGACAAAGATTTTGAACTGGAATGCCCAGGCTGGATAGTTCTTGCCATTAAGACAAACGAACAAGACATCATACTTTTCAATAGACATGAGGCTGAGAATAAATCACAAGGAAGAAATCGCAGAAGGGACAAAGAACAAGACTAGGACAGACTTGAGAAAAAGAATAAAAGGCTCGGATTTTTTTTTTTTTGGCAGAACTAGGATAGGATCGCAACCTAGACTGATACCATGTAAAACTTAGAAAAATGTAGGGTGAAAACTCCCTGCCTTCTCCTGCTGGAGAATTCTCATTTAAATAGTGATAATACAATCTATACAAAAATGTAACAGTTAATATGCTATAAATGCTAATTTCCTACAAATTTGGCTATCTAATAATAACCTAATCATAACTGTACAATTATGCAGTGTTAATATGCTATAAATGCTAATTTCCTATAGCTGGGCTATCTAATAATAACCTAATCATAACTGTACAATTATTCAATCAATTCTAAATATTCTGCCAAATCAAATCCGTTGACACGGCCTTCGTTGCCGAATTTTAGGCTCTTCCATCCTACCTCTGACCGGTCAAACCCAGAAGACACATTGGCACTTGACATCCCACCATGCCCGAAACCCAACTCAGACACTCCCTTGTTTCAGGTCATATCTCAATCCATTCTGATAACCCTAATCTCCAAATTTCTACTGAGAAATTGAATGGGAGAAATTTTATGGAATGGTCCCAATCTGTTAAGATTTTCTTGATGAGCAGAGGCAAGTTGTTAGGATCCAATTGTAAGGTATGGGACTTGAGTCCCACATCGGAAGTATGGGATTCCGATGTGGGGTTTATATGGCCTTGAGCTCTCCAACCACAATGGCTAGCTTTTTGGCTAGCTTTTGTGGTATAGTTCTCCTAAGGTTTGTATCACAAGTTTAAATATGTTAATGAGACTGCTAAGGAACCTCCCAAGGATGATAAAGCTTATGAGACTTGAGAGGCTGAAAATGCTACTGTTCTGTCTTGACTCCTCCACTCTAAGCCTCAAGACATTAGTAGAACTTATCTCCTCCTTCCCGCAGCCATGGATATATTGGAGGCAATTCAAAAAACCTACTCCAAAAAGGGTTTTACTTCTCAAATTTTTTAGATTAAGAGAGAAGTCCTCAAGACAAAGCAGGGATCTTCCACAATTACGGAATATTAGAACAGATTGAGTGGGCTGTGTGCTGAAATGGATATGTATCAAAATGTGGAGATGGGGTCAGCTGCAGATATAAAAAAACTGCGAGACATGTGGGAGAAAGAGAGGGTTTTTCAGTTCCTGCTTGGTCTTAATTTTGAATTTGAACAAGTCTGTGATCGTGTCCTATGTAGATAGCCATTCATCGACCTAGCTAAAGCTTTCTCCCTTGTCCGAGGTGCTGAGAGTCAGAAAGAGCTCTTGTGGAACAAGGAGTCAATCATGGAAAACTAAGCCTCATTAAGCACTAAATCTAGTGGTGAGAATAAGAAAGGAAATGACAAGAGATGGTGTGCCTATTGCAATAAACCACGTCACACTAGAGAAACCTACTGGAGGCTGAATGGCAAGCTCGCAAGTCTGAAAAATATGAAATCTAGTGGTATGCAAGCAGTAGCACAAAATCCAGGAGAATCTGGATTACCACCATTCAGCAAGGAACAGCTAGAGCAACTATATTGGCTCTTAAGTCAGTACAAACTTAATCCCATCTCTTCCCCTACCTGTTCCCTTGCATAAAAAGGTAATCCCATAGCTCTTACTCCTAAATCCTCACATGATCTTTGGATAGTTGATTCTGGGGCTAGTGATCACATGACTAGCCAGTCAAATTTATTTCTTTCATATACTCCTTGTCCGGGTAACCTTAAAGTTCGTATTGTAGATGGATCTTTGTCTCCAGTTGCAGGGAAAGGTTCTATTGTCATTTCTGAACATCTGATCCTGTATTCTGTTTTACATGTTCCTAACCTATCTTGTAATCTCTTGTCCATTAGAAAACTCACTGTAGATTCTAATTGTACTATTGTTTTTGGGTCATCCTTGTGTAATTTTCAGGATATGTACTCGGGGAAGATGATTGGCAGTGCTAGGGAGATGGATGGACTCTATTACCTTGAAGGCAGTGCACCTTAAGTTAGACAAGCTCCAATATTAGGCAGTCTTGTTTCCTTTTTTGAAAAAGATGATATGTTATGGCACTATAGACTAAGTCATCCAAATTTCATGTACTTGAGCAAATTGCTACCTGCTCGTTTTACGAATAAAGATATCTCGAACTTTCATTGTGATATTTGTCAATTTGCTAAACATCATTGTACTAACTTTTCTCCTCAACCCCACAAACAATCACACCCTTTCTCTCTCATCCATAGTCATATTTGGGGGCCATCTAGAGTAAGAAATATTAATGAAGAAAGGTGGTTTGTTACCTTCATTGATGATCATACACGTGTCTGTTGGTTGTACATCTTAAAGGACACATCTGAAACCTCTATTGTATTTCAAAGATTCTACCATATGATTGAAACTGAATTTCACACAAAAATTCAGATTCTTAGAACTGACAATGGCAAAGAATATTTTCCCACCACCCTTAGCCACTTTTTCATGAAAAAGGGTATTGTGCATCAAACGTCATGTGTTGAAACACCTCAACAGAATGGTGTTGCAGAAAGAAAAAAACAAACATCTTTTAGAGGTCGCTCATGCTATCATGTTCACTACTAGGGTACCTAAATATTTTTGGGGAGAAGCTATTCTTACCGCATCCTACCTAATCAATAGAATGCCATCAAGAGTCTGCCAGTTTCAAACAACCCTTGAAAATTCTAATGGAAATTTATCCTCATGCTCAATTTTTCAGTGACTTACCTCCTAAAGTGTTTGGTTGTGTGGTCTTTACCCATATTAATAGCTCTCAAAGAGGCAAACTTGATCCTAGAGCTCGTAAATGTGTCATTTTGGGGTATTCGCCTACACAAAAGGGTTACAAATGCTTTGACCCCATTAATAACAAAATGTATGTCAGTATGGATGTCACCTTCTTTGAAAATCAATTCTTTTTCCCCAAAACTTTACTTCAGGGGGAGACTTTTACAAATGAAGAAAATTTTTGGGAACCCAGTAATTATGTGCGTAAGTTTGATACATCTTCCTACTGTCCATAATTTGTCTCCTTACATCAAAATTCTCAACCCCCAAAATGTGACTCATTACCTGAAAACAATTCTGATCTTCCTTCAAATACTGAACCTATAGTGCCAAAAATAATGGACTCCAATGCAGGGAGAGGCATACAGCCTAAAAAGAAAAAAGAGTGGCGTGTCTATACGAGCAGGCAAAACAAACAAGGTGTGGAGCACCAACCACCACCAAACTATCAGGATTCAACTCTGAGTGTATCAGGTAATTCTGAATGTTCCTTACATCTTGAACCTTGTGAATTTCTTGATCTAGATCTGCCCATTGCCCCTAGGAAAGGTACTAGGTCATACACTCTTCATGCTATATCCAACTTTGTTTCCTATCACAAACTGTCTCCCAACTTTAAAACCTTTATTTCTAACCTGTCAAAAACAAAAATTCCTAACTCTATACAAGAAGCTCTTGCTATTCCTGGGTGGAGAAATGCTTCCCTTGAAGAAATGAAGGCCTTAGTAAAAAATCAGACCTGGGAACTAGTACCTCTGCCCAAAGGAAAGAGTCCAGTTGGTTGCAAATGGGTATTTACAGTGAAATATAAGGCTGATGGCTCAATTGAAAGGTACAAAGCCAGGCTGGTTGCAAAAGGATATACCCAAACTCATGGGATAGATTATCAGGAGACATTTGCACCAGTTGCTAAAATGAACAGTATCAGGATTTTACTGTTTGTAGCAGCAATTAAAGACTGGCCACTTCAACAACTTGATGTTAAAAATGTCTTCCTCAATGGTGAGCTAGAGGAGGAAGTATACATGCGTCTACCTCCAAGATTTGAAGACTCCCTTGGTCCCAAGAATGCAAGAATGTCTGTAGATTAAAAAAGTCACTCTATGGCCTAAAACAATCTCCTAGGGCATGGTTCGAGAGGTTCACTAAAGCAATAAAAGGCTATGGATACCTTCAAAGTCATGCAGATCACACTCTATTTTACAAACATACTTTTTGTGGAAAAATAGTCAATCTTATTGTATATGTGGATGATATTATGTTGACAGGTGATGATTTGGTTGTACAGGAAAAATTGAAGATGCTCCTGGCCAAGGAATTTGAAATTAAAGACCTTGGTGACTTAAGGTACTTCTTGGGAATGGAAGTTGCTCGAAGCAAGGCTGGCATTGTGGTGACCCAAAGAAAATACATACTTGATCTTCTTGAGGAAACTGGTATGCTAGGATGCAAGCCAACTAAAACACCTATGGAGGCAAACCTTAAACTGAGCGCTAATGTTGGTGCTGAAACTGATCTACCTATCCCACACTCGGCCATACATTGCCTTTGCAGTAAGTGTTGTGAGTCAATTCATGCATTCCCTATGTGAGGAACACTTGAATGCAGTCTTTAGAATCCTAAGGTATCTCAAACAAATTCCAAGAAAAGGACTTTTGTTTAAAAGAGGTAACAAGTTAGATGTTGAAGCTTTTACTAGCGCAGATTGGGCGGGATGTATAGATGATAGAAGGTCAACATCTGGCTATTGCACCTTTGTTGGAGGAAATTTGGTGACTTGGAAAAGCAAAAAATAGAATGTGGTAGCTAGAAGCAGTGCTGAAGCTGAATTCAGGGCTATTACACAAGGAATATGTGAACTCTTATGGATAAAACGACTCCTAGATGAATTAAAAATTGGATGGAATCAACCCATGAAGCTGTACTCTAACAGCAAGGCAGCAATTAGCATCTCGCATATTCCAGTGCAACATGATAGGACCAAACATGTCGAGATTGATTGACATTTTATCAAGGAAAAACTGGATGAAGGAACTTCGTGTATTCCTTTTATTCCTACCAAACAACAAGTGGCAGACATACTCAAGAAAAGTCTTCAAAGTCAGCAGTTTGACTTCCTTATTGGCAAGCTGGGATTGTTAAATATCTATGATCTAGCTTGAGGGGGAGTGTTGAAATATGTCCAGATTCATTCCTGTTGGACAATGGCCTCTGTGGACGGTGGCCTCTTGGTCTTGTTCCCACGTTTTTCATGTTTTAAAGTAGACATTGTTTTTAGTGTTTTATTGTTGCTATTTTCTAGGCTTGATGAGCTTGTTTTCTAGGAATTAGTTTAATGTACCGCTCCCTATATATATTACCTCCTTTGTAAACATTCTAATGAGGAAATAATACACAATTTTATTCTACTCAGAATTTAGTAATTTCTTTCTACACTTAACAAATGAGAAAATGAAAGAAAACTCAAGAAAACTTGAGAAAAAGTGCAGCAGAAAAGGGAGAGAATAGAAGGAGAGAGAGAATGAGAATTATCTAGAAACTGAAAACTATAAACTGTAATTGAAAGATACAACAGTGTACACAGTTGTATTTATACAACTATCAGAAGCTCAACCACTCTTAACTAACCTAACTAATTCTATTACTAGCTAACATAATAAGATAATATTCTAACTAACATCTAGAACACTCTAAACTATACTAACAATAGTCAACAGCTAATACAATATACTCTAATACTCTCCCCTCAAACTCAGGATGGGTGTTACAAAGCAAATTTATCAAACACCTTGAGTTTATCTCTCAAAGTACAAAATCTAAGATTTGACAGTGGTTTGGTAAATAAATCTGATGTCTGATCTTGTGCTGGAATATGAGAGACCACTAGGCTTTTGTTGAGAACATTCTCTCGAACAAAAAATATGTCCAATTCCATATGCTTAGTTCTTGCATGAAGAATTGGATTATGAGCAAATAGCACTGTACTAAGATTGTCACAATGAACAACTGGAGCTGGAACAACATTTAGTTCTTGCAGCAATGACTGAATCCAGATCAACTCTGTAGCTGTGGCTGCAAGGTTGTGATACTCAGCCTCTGTACTGGACCGAGCTACTAAGGTTTGTTAGTTCGACCACCAAGAAACAAGATTAGGGCCCAAGAAAACACATGACCCAGAAGTTGATCTTCTATCATCTGGATTTGATGCCCAATCAACATCACAAAAGGCATGCAGAGTAAGTGAACTAGACGATCTCGCAGGTTGAAGTAGCAGACCATGAGTAATGGTACCCTTAAGATACCTTAAAATTCGTTTAAAAGCCTTCCAATGATCCTCAAGTGGAGAACTAAGAAACTAGCAGACTTTGTTCACACTGAATCAGATTTCAGGTCTAGTGATTGTTGCATACAGCAAAGAACCAACCACTGACCTATATAGTTGAGGGTCATCAATATAGTTACTTCCAAGTTTAGATAGCTTGCTATTAGTTACCAAAGAAGTCCTTATGCCTTTGGCAACAGTCATCTTAGCTTTATCCAACAAATCTCTAGTATATTTACTTTGACTGTGAGAAGAATAGACCCATTAGCCAAGTGTTTGACTTCTATTCCAAGAAAATACTCAAGCTTCCTCAGCTGCTTTAAAGCAAATTCTCCATTTAGCTTACTAATCAACTGTTGTACCAAAGTTGGTAAGCTTCCCGTCACAATAATATCATCCACATATACTAGAACATAAGTAGTGTGCTGTTGACTGGTGTGAATGAAAAGTGAGGGATCACAGCGGCTAGATTTAAAACCAAAATTGAGTAAAGAAGCTGCCAATCTCTCAAACCAGGCCCTAGGAGCCTGTTTCAACTCATAAAGTACCTTATTTATCTTGCAAACCAGCACAAAAGTGAATAGAAAATGAAACATAACAAGTGAAAAAAACTTGACAAGTGATACCATTCTAGAAATCTTAACAAGTGAGAAAATGAAAGAAAACTCAAGAAAACTTGAGAAAAAGTGCAATAGAAAAGAGAGAGAATAGAAGGAGAGAGAGAATGAGAATTATCTAGAAACTGAAAACTGTAAACTGTAATTGACAAATACAACAGTGTACACAACTGTATTTATACAGCTATCAGAAGCTCAACCACTCTTAACTAACCACCTAACTAATTCTGTTACTAACTAACATAATAAGATAATATTCTAACCAACCTCTAGAACTCTAGAACACTCTAAACTATACTAACAATAGTCAACAGCTAATACAATATACTCTAATAGTTTTGATTATTTTACACTCAAAAAAAGCTTTTCAACCAAAATCTCTCTCTTGAACATTTTGATTATAAGCTTTTCTCAAAGCAAAATAAGTTAAGCAAACGACAATAAATCTTGCCTTTAATTTTCTTTGGGAGATATTCATCTCTGAATATTGCTTTTAACTCCTTTAAGCAAAATTTTGGCATGAATTCAAGCCATATCATAAGGCCAGAAAACAAACTGATGCAGCCTAGTAATTTTTGAAGTGTAGGGAGCATAGGCTTAAGGTTGTTTGGGTTGGCAAACCCACCACAATGAAAATATGTGAAAAGTTCAGAATTATTGTCCTAGAGTTGAACGGATAAGCTTCTGATTTGCCAGATTTAAACTGGATAACAGTCAAGGGATGAAACCCTTCATTCCACCTCTTCAAAATGCATATAAAGACCTTTTTCATAAACATTTCAGGGTTTCGCAACAGAGTCTGTAAACTGTTGAGAGGAAGGAGAGAGGAGAGACAGGAGAAACCATTGAGATGAAAGTTGTGACCCGTTAGGTCCTTCTTCTGATTTTATTATATGAGTAAAAGAATAGCTACAGTTGTACAAAGTACAAAGGAATAATAAAGTAATGAAACTACTAAAAGTAAAAAGACCAAAGGTAAAAACCTATTTATCTAACAGAGTCATTGGTGTATAACTGTATATAACATACTTTAGCTTACTTTTTGACACAAATATCCTGGACTGCGAGAATATCTGAACCAAGAGACAAAAGAAAAATGAATTCACTCACTTATCTCAATCTGCCAAACACATGTTAAGCAAATTTAGCATGTATATATTGACAAATTGTTAGTAACTTACTGTGCCTTTGCAAATAATGATTTTTTATATTGTACAACAACAACAAACCCTTTTCCCACTAGGTGGGGAATAATGATTTGTTATATATTGAGGATTTTGCAACTAAGAAACTTTGTCATGTTTGAATAAAGAATAAAAAAATAAAAGAAGAGAAACTCTTATATCTACCGAGAGAAGTTACCTCAGTTAGAGGAAGCAAAAATCATCTATCTATCCTATCAAATGCTAGAAATTCAAGGGTCTTTCTGGAATACCATTATATCTTATTAAAGACAAAGCTAAATAGAAATGCAACTCATGAAGCTTGTGATGACAGCATTTTAAAATTCATTTACTTATTTTGCAACTCAACTATCTCTTCTCAACAAATTGAAATCATTACAAAACGTCAATGAAACCACAATTTTTAAAGCTCTTAAACTTTTATGAATTCATGAATTTCAGAACGCAATTCATATCACAACTAGAGAAGAAAAACATAAATTGTCCTTTACCGGATTTAATGCAAGGCAATCATCAAGCCATCTCAAAGTTCTATCTACTGAGGTTCTGTTCCTTTTATCAGACACCCAAGCAGGTACTTCATCAGCCAAAGCAGCCCATATATTTGGCCTCATGCAAGAAATCATTTCAACATAATCTTTGGGTTTAATCTGGTCATGTCAATTTAGAATTAGAAGATACATTAGATTCACCATTATTTAAAAGTGAAACTAAACTAGAGTGTAGAGAGCAAGTTAATGCAGGGCAGGCAGCAAGTGACACTAAATTTACCAATAGACGACCACAAGGAGTCTCAAAAGATGCTCCGAGTTTGGTAGTTCCCTTAGACTCAGGAAGGCATTGAACAGAATCCCTGGCTACAGCTGCAATTCCATATTGGTGCAAAGCAAGCATTTGGTGAAGGCCTCCTATTTTTGATATAGTGGTTGAAGAAAGTCCTTCCAAACTAGAAAAGTAGACGAGGAAATAATGTGAATGATATGAAGATGATTATTATTAGATTATGAAAATTGGGAGTGGTTACAACTTACAAGTGGAGTGGAGAAACTTGAAGGAGATGGGAATCAGGGGAAGGGAGAGAAGTGAGAAGGTCAGGGGAGATAAAGTGAGGCAGCCCTTTACGAGTAGATAGGAGAAGTGCAGGGGTCTCTATGGGTCCCGGGCAGCTTCCCATCTCCAGTGCTCCTACCCGTGCACCACTGCCCCATGCCTTCTTCACCACAAACTTCATTTGCAAATTGCAGTTTGCAAAGCTATGTGCTATTGCCTATTGCTAAGCACTATTGGTTTTGGAGAGTGATGAGTGATGTCCGTGGGCCGGGTTGGACAGGACCAATAGTGGTATTCAATTCACTAGGTTTGGCCTTTGTTTGGTTAAAAAATGAAAATAAAAGTACAAGTATCAAAGGAACCGGATCACCGAGTTACCAAACGTTCCCACTGGGCCACAAATAGGATCGGCATTAAGCAGGCTGTCTTATCTGTATATATATATATATATATATACGTGGAACAGAGTGACATTGTAAGGGTCAGTTCAGCTTTTCTCGTTGTTCTCATCTTACTGTCAGCATTCAAATGACGAAGAAGGGCAAGAAGCAACTGATGTCTTCAGCGCCGTGGAGGGGCGACGACACTGAAGAGTTCCAAGACGCAAAGCTGAAACTCACGAGCCAGCCCGGTGCCACTTCAACCATGCACGTCCCTCGCTCCAAGTCCAACCATCACCACCACGACGACGATTCCCTCGAGATTGATCCTGAGCTACGCTACAGCTTCCAGCGCAATTTTCAGGTTTTTCTTTTCTTAATTAATAACACAATTGAAACAAATAATAATTATCAAGCATTCCCCACCGGTGGCTCTGTTTCGATTCAAAAATAGGCAAGATTATCTATGTTTAGAAGATATCATCATGTTAGGCCTAAGAAAGGGGAATTTCATGTCCAAAAACATTCGCTTAGCCCCTCTCCAAACATTGTTTCGGGTTGTGACTCCCAACTTCAGTATGTGATCTGGCCCAAGGGAGTTTCCTTTTGTCTTGCTGACTTGGGGGTTGTGGATTGAAGATTCTGGGCGCTAGTAAAAGGGGGCCATTGAAGAGAAAGTTCCTAGATCTCTAGGAGTTATCTGCCAAGAACATCGCCTATTGAAGAGAAAATTATTATGAGTAATTAGTAAGAGATTGTGTTTTTCAACTTTTTAATATTACAGGACCACTGAAAACTGATTAACCCTTATTCAACCTGTCAGCTGTGTTCGATTTAGGAAACTAGGTAGCGAGATACTTGAAACCCTTTCCGTAAAATCTATGCCTAGCAAATTGATATGAATTGTTAAGTGAGTTAGTTACTTACCATTTAGTTACTTAGTCACTGTATAAATAGGAAGTTTTTAGCATTGTAATGCCATAGTTGAAAGTTAATGTAAAGTGAGGAGTTTTCTCTAACTTGAATAGAGAATTGGAGGCTTTCTCCCTGACTCGAAGAGGGAGGTTCTAACATTGGTGCTTTCATTGAGAGATTGCAATGGTAGTAAGAACTCAATTGGGAAGGTACAAGCAAGTTGATATTCCTAAGTTTGAGGGAGAAGGAGTGGATGAATGGGTCTCCAAAGTTAGAGAATATTATGAGGTGTATAATTCTGTAACAGAGAGGGAACGAATTATATGGGCACCAATCTGCCTACATGGACCTGCATGGGATTGGTGGTATGATTAGAAAATCAGCAAGAATAGCTGCTTCACATGGGAGGAACTTTTGGAAGCCATTCAACTCCAATTTGTGGCAAATTTGATCTTAGTGGAAGCTGAAGATTTGGCATCAGTGTGTCAAGAATCTCACGTTCTTGATTCTGGCACACAAGAGACAACGCCTTCGCTGGAAAACCAAGAGACTGAGCCTTCTGAGCTGGAGGATGATGTCTCAGAACAAGAATTTATTAGCAGCAATGAGGTGGAGCTACAGGAACGGGAACCACCTGCTCTTGGTTCCCTAGAAATCAATAAGCACGTCCTCTACGCTCGAGACATTGTGAAGCAAGGTCTCAAACCAATTGAAAAGGTTTCAGAATTGGAGCAAGGAATCCCAAAAATATGGCTTGAGTCTGAGAAAGAGTTTGAAGTCATCCAAGAGCAGTACCATCGTTCCAAGAAATCAGTTCTCAAACCCACTAAGAAATTCCCAGTTCTTGGTGATAAGAGAAAAGATAAGACAACAAGAAATAGATGTGGTGTGGCAAAGCGGTTGCTGGCGTGTGGATTAATCCCCAAACCACAAAGGTTTCCACAAATGATTCAAAAATCTTCTCAAGTTTTTCAGTATGTTCCCCATCACAAGCCAGAGCCAAAAACCCCAAATCTCTCAGCTCTGCGATTGGTGAGAGTGATGAAGGTGGTGTCATCTATGGGAGCAGTTCCGACCATCCCTCCACCGCCTCCAAAGCCACCGTATTCGAGGTGTTGTGCGGTGCTTCTGCCTGTTCAGATTGATGTTGGTGATATGCAACTGCCTACCTCAACCTCAACTCCGGTCGTTCCTCCGTCACCTAACTGGAGCCATCACATGCTGCCTGAGTACGAGCCTCTGTTTATGCAAGTGAGCAGTGACAGACCTGCAGACCGGCGACTCAAACAGAGAGGAGCAACTTTTGGGTTTGCTTCCACAAGATCAAGGACAGAACCGAAACCACCAGACCTTCGTGTTTCAACCATGGCTTTTGTCTCTGTTGCAGCGGCAAATAGGACAGAACCAAAACCTCCTAACTTCCCTGTCATTAAGTTTGCTACATCTCAAAAATTGGCCTTGTCAGCCACAAGGAGGTGTTGTTTGTGTATAACATTAAGGATAATACTGCGTATGGAAATGTGGAGGAGCAACCACAGATGCCAAGTTCTTCGAGAAGAGGTAAAACAAATAGTGTGAGGTATCCAATGGTAGAGATATTTGATTCTGCTGGTATTTCTGTGCTATTAGTTACTGTATTTTGTTTTGAGGATGTGAAGTCTCAGCTGTCAGTTTGGAGGGTGTGGGGAATTGCCATTCCTTTTGGCTTATTGGTTGGTTTAATTTCCCCTTATGACTTTGCTAGTCTGAGCAAAGGAATATATTGGTTGGTACCTGTACTAATTGGCCTAATCCTCTGTGTCAATGTTTTTCGACTAACTGGTATTTTGCTTTCTCTGTTGCTCACGGGGTGTGGTAAATTGAGCAATGCATAGACAATTGACTGTGTAATTGCAAAGGTGGAGATACTTGCTATATCAGGACATGGTAGTTCAATTGCTTTTTGGTCCTTTGCAATATACCAAATGGTAGTTGGTATAAGTGTGTTAGCTTAAGTTAGATTTCCGTCTACTGCACTTATAGTTCTACGACCCTGATGTCCAATATGATGGAGTCCTATTGCACTCTAAGCTCTCTTCATGACAAGTTAATGCTTGCTGCCACATTGGTCTTATTATGTACTAGACCTTGGAACTTGTCATTGCTACTTGATTCATTGCTAAATTGCCACATGGATTGGATTGAAGAATGCTGAAATTGTTAAAGCTACTGGTGATTAAGATGCAGCTGCATTGTTGACCATTACTTCATATATTTTTCATTTGGTGGACTTTCTTTTTTTTTAGTTTTACATCAACTTGAGGACAAGGTTGTTTTCAAAGGAGGAGGTATTGATATGAATTGTTAAGTGAGTTAGTCACTTACCATTTAGTTACTTAGTCATTGTACAAATAGGAGAATTATAGCATTGTAATTTCGTTGTTGAAAGTAAATGTAAAGTGAGGAGTTTTCTCTAACTCGAATAGAGAATTGGGATCTTTCTCCCTAACTCGAAGATGGAGGTTCTAACACAAAGCTTGTTGCTTCTTGGCATTTTTAAGTGTGAAAAGGTTATGTAAATCAAATGCACACAATATGGTTTATTGTTCACATAATGAACTGACAGGGTTCAGTGGTTAGTAATTTAGTGTCATACTCCAAGACTAATATGTGATTATTCAATAGCTTCAACTGATCATTATAAAATGCAACATATCCATTTTCCAGGTTGGCTTCCTTTCCAGTTAGCAAGTTATTTAGCATATTACTTGGGCTTTTGTTATTAGACTTTATGCGGTTATGCCTTTGTGCACCATTCATGTATGTTACATGTTGCCCATTTTTCGATTCTGTTCGGTTTTCATAGAATTAAATTATTTACTACTATTATTACCTGTTCTATATAAATGACTACATATCATTTCCTTCTTTCTTGTGCAATTGACGTAGCATCTAGTTTTCGTCTCCAAGTTTTGGATGTAATATTTTTTTTTTGTAATGCAGTTTCTTCAACGAGTTTTTAGCATTGACACTCTGGTGAAACCTCTTCCTCCTGTCATGGCATACAATGTCTCTCGCAACTTGAACTTCTTCACGCGCATTTTCACCCAATTCTTTGGTATGTTAGATTCAGTGCACCTTTTTCTACAGCTGAGGATTGAATAGAATATTATATATATAGAGCCAAACTGTTCCAATTATTTTAAGGATTACTGTTCATTTCTTCTTTATGGAACAAACAAAAAGG
The DNA here is from genome assembly GCA_029884595.1 of Ormosia semicastrata. NCBI lineage: Eukaryota > Viridiplantae > Streptophyta > Magnoliopsida > Fabales > Fabaceae > Ormosia > Ormosia semicastrata. Next base: position 7,188,041 of record JAQQTO010000039.1, on the reverse strand, counting down.
CCCAAATATTTCTCCACTATAAGTTTTTTTTCGCCTCTTATTAGTCTAGCTTGAGATTTTTATGCTTCCAAGATATTTTTTGTATGGTGATGATGAAGCTGAACCCTTAATTCGAATGTTTTCTCCTGTACTTTATATATATGCATAGCAGTCTCTCAACCATTTTGCCCTCTTATCTTCAATTATATATCTTCTAAATTGACTAGCAGAGTTTCTCAATTTCATATTTGGCATTTGACCACATTAATGTGTATGATAGTCAAAATTACCGGTGATAATTCTGCGCTCTTAATTGGATTAGTATACTTACTGTGGTTATTTTGGAAACAAAGTATTGGTTAATTCTTTGATGTTTCCTTGCGTTTTAAGTACAACAAATATAGATCAAACTTGAGATGTTGCCCTGTTTTTGTTAATTTGGTTTATGTCACCTGCTATACTGCAGATCCTGAAGGTATTGCAAATGCCCAGAAATCCTTGGGCATAGGACAGGAAGAGAAAGTTCGCAAAGTTCGTTGAAGACAATCGGGGAAAAGAGAAAGAGGAAAGAACTTAGAAGAGCAAATAGAATTATCATTTATGACTAGTTTTTCCCCGATTTGATTACTTATGGAATTATTTAGCTTGTTTGTCATGAAATTTAGTTATGTAAGGTTACGTTTGGTGTATCGTGTAAAGAAGATATGATAGTATAAGTTAATATTATCAGGTCTTATTCAATGTTTGGTGCATTTAACTGATAATATAATGAAATCAGGTCAAATCATTTTATTTTATTCTAAGCTGATAATTTTATTTCTTCTCGTTGTACATGATAAGACATGATAAGATTTTTATTTCAATCTTATCTTTAATTTTATTTTTATCACTCCTCTCTCTTGCGTCACCACTCCCACCACCACCGCTACTACCACACCGCATGTCATGCCACCACCGCCGCCACTCACCACTATCAGCTACACACTGTCATTGCCGCCATCACCGCCATCGCCACCACCACACCACCACCTCTACCACCATCACTATCACCATCATCACCAAAGATAAGATTTTTTTTTATTATTATTTTTTAATTATTTTAACTTTTATGTTAAAGAATATTTTAGCCTTAAAAATAATGTTATATAATCAGTTAATTTATTTTTTTGTTATCAAACAAAAGATAGAATTATATCTTATCTTATTAATTATACTATTATATTTTATATTATTCTATCATTTTATCTTATATTATATTATATGTGTATCACATATAACCTAATATTACAAATTAAGCAGTATTACAATTTGCTTATTTCATTTTCTTAACCAAAGCAACATCCTAGAAAATAGTGTTAGCAGCTCTATAATCTAATCAAAATCCACTCTTATTATAAATATAAAATTTGAGTACTATTTCTTAAAAGTGGATTAATTTGTTATGATATTCTCTTTATTTAAATGTGGCATATCTTTTCTTTGAATACCACCTTCTCTGCCTTAATATTCATATTTATCTTATAATTTTTTTTTTAATCTTATCTGTTTTATAAATATGAATTATATCTATAATAAATTATAAACAAAATAGAAAGATAAAGAAAAATAAAAAATAAGTTCGTCTCAAACACGTATACATTTACGATATGTGCATAAGAAAAAAAAATGCTAATAACAAAATACTAATAATGCTAAGTTCGTTTCAAAATAAAAAAAGAACGTTTCAATTACAATATTAAGTTGATGCATAATTGAACTCAAATAAGAAAAAATTAGTCTTTTTTTCATGGAAAAATCAATATGCTAATTATCTTACCATGGATTTGTTGAACTTGTAGCTTTTGTTTCCCTGGCACTTTTCTCCGTGACCGTGATAGCTCATCCTTCCCCTTTAAGCTGGCAGTGCAACTAATAATTTGAATATTGACGGTGAAAACATTGAATGTGATGATGAGGTGGCACTGAGGTATATGAAATGATATATAATATTTTAATTACGAAATAGCACTACAATTATATAAAGAATATTACTTAAGTTTTCTACTATTATAAAGTATATGAAGCCAATAGCCTTATCGCGCTTATCAGCATCTACCTTATATTTAAGGTTTGAGTAGGTACAGGTGCTAATTTGGACTGGCCCGGTTCATTTGGGCTGATCTGCTGCGATCCATGTCAATTTCAATTTAAGTTGGACTACTTTTGTTGTCAGCTAACAATTTGTTAATCCCACTTAGCCCTGGCAGGCTACGGACTTCCCGGGCTAACCTAGTGGCCTAAATAGGTTTTTTTTTTTTAGTTTTCCTTTCAATTTTTAATTGATGACAGTACTCACATTGGCCATAATTTATTACTATTTGCATCTTGTAAAGTTGTAATGGTATATTTACTTTTTCACAATGTCTAACATCCTACTATAATTTAAAGATTACAATCAATTAAGGTAGTGATTATTTGAAATGTACATAGTTATTTAAAATCTATTATCTTTGTTATATTTATTGTGCAATACTAGAAACAAAAACAAAGCAATACTAAAGGGATGGCCTAACCATATTACTCCGTGTACAAAAAGGATTAGTCTCACACCCAAATGGCATGGAGATACCTTAAGAAACAAAAAAAAAAAAGAACAAAACAAAAACAAAGCAGTATCAAAATAAGTACTTATAGTAACTAACAACAAATAAATACTAAAGGGGAGTCCTTGGACAGAGCTGCGCTGGCTAGATAGGGCAGTGGGCATTCTTTTCTTACTTGGACTTGGAGTATTGGATGAAGACTTTGACCAATTTTTTAGCCCAACAAGCCCAACAAGACTAAAAATCACAGCAAGTTTTGGGCTTTTTCTTTGAATAGTTCATGGTGAGCTTGAATTTTGAAAATGGAAAATACAATATAGCTCTTTGTATAATGGGTTGGCTCGGCCTGATCAAACTGACTTATTTTCGAGCTGGGCTGGATTGGGTTGATAAAGGTTCAAACTTAAATTTTCCTAATTCAACTCACTTGTTATTGGGTTGTTCATATTTTTATTATTTTAACGCAATTACGAGTAAGTATGCTAGAGAATTGAGTTATGGTGATGCCTAAATTTGTAGTTATTATTATAGTTTTATGTTTATTTGTGTTATTATTCTATGGTGTGTTTGCGATAATAAATTTTAAGAATTGATTTGATTTATAAATAATATTTTTTATATGGAATGTGATAAAATTAAGATTTGATTTAATTTTTATGTATTTAAAAATTCACTCAATTTTAATTATATTTTAGTAGATTTAAGGTGCATTTGTTTGTTGGATAAGCTGCTTTTAAAAAATAAAAATAAAACAAAAGAGAAATAAAAAAGTATTTTTTTTACTATCTTAAAATTACTTTTTTAAAAGCTTATCCTAAAATTTTTTAAAAATTTATCCAAACACACCTTTAATTTAATTTTGATTTTAATTATTTGATTTGACAATTTTACCGTTATTAATTTACTCATCTTATATATTGTAGGTAAAGGTAATAAAGTAAATCACATAAATAAAATCAATTATATTAATTTTAAAAGTATTCTTAAAAAAATTAATTTGCATGTGAATTAAAATATTATTTTATATTTACGAGATTTAAACACAAAAATTAATTTTGAATCAAATCAAATCAATTTTATATTGAATTATTACAAACACAATCTAAAAAAAAATTTAAAAAAAAATTAAGAGAATACTTTACACTTGAATATAAAATTACTTCTTTAAATGATGTTTTATTACAATGACCTTATGAAATTTTAAATGCGTGACTTCTAACAAAGCAAACTATCTAAACTCCTCAAATTACCCACTCATAATGACTTCTTTTCTACTAAAATGGCTTATTAATACATTGATTATTTGACTAAAGTATTATTTCACGGCCTAAATTCTAAAACCAAATAAAATATCTAACGTTTAAAAATACTTAGTAATCAATTAGGAGATCGTCTCTTTTTGCATTGTTCTGTAACAAATTATCTCTAGAACAAGTTGTTTAATCTTTTAGAAGAGGCATGAGTCTACCCTAAAGATTTGCATTATTTTATTCTAAGTTTATAGGTTTTGACTCCTTTAAAAAAATAAACATCATTTGATAATATTCTATCTTTGCTATTTTGTGATGTTTATAATTAGAAAAGAATGTTAAAAATTTTATGAAATTTTTCTCGTTTAGAGTTTATTTAGAATAAGATTCTCCTTTTGATTTCTTTTTTATGTTCAGCTCATGATTTCTTTGGTGATATTTCTTTGTTAGACATACAGAAAAATTAATTTACTTTGTTACATGATACAATCTCATAAATTTTAATTATAATTTTGTAAAAATTATTTATTCTCTTTCTATATATTTTTCTTCTCTCTTCTAATAATATTTCTTTTTCTATCAAAAAGAATAAATTATGTCATCCAATAGCATGATAGTTAATTCAATTCCAGAACTAACTTACAAGCTAATAAATGCATGTTTGAAAACCCATTTCGCTCAGCAAATGGACGTTCAAAATTTTTATGTTAGGACATTTTCCATTTTCATTTGCCATTTTCATTTACTTTAACATGAATTAGAGCCAAACGTAAACGTACATTGACAGGCAAGAATTTCTTGCTTTTGCGATAAAGTTGTATCCAACTCACTTTTAAAAAAATATTTTCAAACATAAATTACGTTATTGTAAACATACTTTTAACTAAATTTAAATTTACAAATACATTTTAAACCAAATTTAAGTTTACCATCACTAATCCAAACACACTAAATCAGTGACTTAACAAGTTTTTATTGATTGATGCATTAGTCTACTTCAAAACAAACCTCACTCGCTCGCTCGTAACAAATCTCAGCAAACAAGACCAGAATCCATTAGTTTTTATAATGTACGCCCCCAACTAATTATACAAATAAATGTCTAATAAAAAAAAACCCTTTTATATAATATACATGCTAAAGTTAAGATATAATCCAAGTGACATTACGGCAACTAGCCTTCATAATCTCCCTGAGCAAATTTGTTCTCTGGATAAAAGACAGCTACTACTTGATTTCCGCCAAATTTTCGCCCATTTAATCCAGTACGGGCTTTTGTAGCACCATCAATATCAGCATACTCCAAAAACACCTGCAAATACAGAAAAGTTGCTGACTACCTTTACCCACAATATTAGCGCCTCAATATTAGGGCCTGTTTGGTTTACTTTCTGTTTTCATTTTCAGTTGATCTATTTTCACTAATAATTACAAAAAATACCACTTTATTTTCATTGTTTCCTATTTTCAGACTTTTGTGAAAAAAATTATTAGTAAAAACAGATCAACTGAAAATGAAAACAGAAAGTAAACCAAACAGGTCCTAATATTTCTATTTTCCAATGAGTAATTCTAAAATATCCTTACACACTTTAGAAAAAATACTATCATTTCCAAACAACCACATCAATCTTGCACTAGCATGAAAAACTTCATGCACCTTTACTTCTATACTTGACAGAAAAAAAAAATTAATGAACAAAACAAGAATTATAACTACAAGAAAAGGGAGACTTATCATGGGAACAAAAAATTTCCAACAGAATAGGTCCAGAGTACAGACCTTTCCAACTCCAGTAGACAGCTCCCCATTTGGCTCGGGGCGAGGGATCACAACATTCGCCAAAGTACCTGCACATTAAAAAAAAAAAAGTAAAATATCCAGACAAAATTTCTAAATATGCAATGAAACAGGTACAGGTGAACAAAGAAGGAAGGTTATGGAGGCTTCAGTATGTAAGTTAGACTTGATTCTTTATAGCAGAATGTGGGACTACAAATGGCTGTAAAACAAATTAAAAAAACAGAAAATTAATATAAATGCATTACAGTTTGCAGTAAAAGACCAGCAAATTAAATCACTAAGTACCAAATTTGGAGCACTCCTGTCTCATATCATCGATAATCTCTTCATAGTCCTCGTCTTCTTTGAGCTCATCAGCAGAAACCGCTTGAGTTAAACATACCACCTTTGTAGCCACTAATGCTGGTTGAAACATAAGTTTCTACAAAATTAAAAGTATAAAACAATTAGGATTTCAAACATGCACCGCAGATGTTGGTAATAGAAACATTTTGAGAGACAATATCTCAAACCTGCAGAGCAATCTGCTGCTGTGCATGCATTAAAATGCTCTCTTGCTCAGGTTTAGGCTGGTTTGCACCTTGATTAGCTCGTCTAACAGTAAGAGTCTTATCGCCCATCTTTATTCCATTCAGAGCTGCACATGCAATATCTGTAACTGCAAGATCTTGGTAAACACAAAATGCGTAACCCTTTGAGTTTCCTGTTTCTCTATCTTTCACCAGATCAAAACCCCGAAGAGGACCAAAAGTCTCTAAAAGCTCCCTGATCTGAGTTTCTGTAAAGTAATAAGGAAGTCCACCCACAAAAATGCGATCAGGACCATCAAGTCCACCAGCCGACCCAGGTGTTAAGCCAACAGCAGCCAGGTTCAGGTTTGGGTTAGGTTGGCTTGGGCCTAGCGTAGCAGCTAGAGAAGGGTTATAATCAGTTGGTCTCCTGACTTTAACTGGTGCCCCCTGAAGTTAGAAATTAAAAATGAAATCAAATTCATTCAGATCAATACCAATTCAGGTACTAGCAAAAAGGGGAGCGGGGAAAGAAGTCCCCAGCTGACCTCAAAAATAATCCCATCCAGAGCCATTGCATTGCTAGCTTCCTCAACAGACCTCATCTCAACAAATGCAAACTTCTTGTCATGGTTAATGTAAACATTGACCACCGCATCACCTTCATACATATACACAGAAAATAAAATTAATCCCAACAAAGCATAGTCAACCTAAAATCTCAGCAAACTGAAGTAAATCACTTTTTAAGATTTTATATACCTGGACCAGCAGTGTTTCCTCCAATCTTAGCCATGACCTGGCTGAAAAAAGTAGCAACTGACTGGACCATAACAGGCCAAAGATCATAAGAAAGGTTAAAATGGCAAAATTATCACAAACAAAACCAGCTATAAAAAAAATATTAGACTCGTTCTGTACTTGATTATATGTCAGTAACAGTGACAATTTAAAACTGCTTCCAAAACTCATAAAAAGTATAAGCTTCAGAAGTAACTAAAGATCACATGATAACAGACTCTAAATGGTCATATGATGAAACATGAAAAACTACTTGGCAAGAAGGAAATTTAGCTGATAATCAAACTCACTTAGCTATTCTCTCATTCAGATATTAAAAAGGAGCATCATTCCAAGCAATCCTATAAAATATTAAGATTTGAGCATTGACAAATAAGATCCAGATTAAAGACACAATAAATGATTGAAAACTCTACCAGCTTATCGTAGAAAATTCCGTAAGACCTATTTCATGCAATAGTTACAGATATCCAAAAACCAGTAGCAAGGAAATGCATAGGATCCAAGACCATTAGACCAACAATCAAACAAATTTTATAATAAAGAAGGCATGTTAAAGCCCAGTACCTGCTCGTTGGCTGTAGGAGGGAGCCCTCCAACATACACCCTCCTAGCATGCCGAGTAGCCTGTATATTTAATACATCAAAGAAGGGCCAAAATAAGAGACAATAATGCTAAAAGGAAAAAAAGAAACCCTCGTATCACCCAAAAGCCCTTTTTTACCTGTTGTGTCATAGCCTGAACTGGCATGACAGGGAGAGCACTGAATGGCTGCAACTTGAAAAGGATAGAAACAAGAAGATAGTGACATTAATAAAAACATAATGCTGCAAAATCAGAGGTGGGAACAAAGAAAGGAAGATATACCTGACTGGTAGCCAATGGAAACATGTTTTGAAACACTCCAGGAATTACAGGATTTGCCCCAGTGATCTGGCCTGCAAATATAGCACATTACACCTCAGAACAAATTCATTATTTAATCTTTTGCATAAACTATTAAATATGTATCAAATGACTCCTTTTGCTTCAATTTCCATGAGCTTAAACATAATCTAACCTTGCTCATATATCAATAAGATTAAAGGAACATTTTAAACAAGTTTTGGAGATAATATTTGTATGTCTACCAAAGTAGGTAATAGTTTCGGTTGAAGACGAACAAGACCCACCAAAAACCGGTGCATTGATTCCTCCGTGGACATAAAAGCTACAGATGTCGGCTCACGCCCATTGTCACCACAGTGGGGCAAGTAGCCCAACATTGCCTTCTTAGAACATAAGACAAGACATAGAAACAAAACAAACAAACACGAAACACAAGACAAAAAACCAAAGTATCTTTTAGTTCCAGAATTATATCACCAAGTAAAAAGAAAGAAGACTAAATTACACACCATAGGAGAGCAGTCTTCAAAGAGCTATATACTCAGATAATAACTGCATATAGCTTACCAAGATAACACCATGCAATTCGATATGAACTTTCCATACTAGGACCAACAAAAAAAGAAAGCAGTTAAGATTAATAAGTTTGTAAAACATAGAAAAGCAAATGTACCTGTAACAGCAGCACCACCAGCTAACATTGCAGAAGGAGGGGGAGCCATATCAAAACCACTAATCCTTTTGCTGTAAGTAAATTACGTTAGCATTCCAAAAGTAAAAGCTACCTCGTACCAAGAAACATTTTACTGTAAGTAAATAATATGTAGTTAGACTGTTAGAACATTGAACTATAAAAGTCATAAACTTAAGATTTGAACCTTATATTCTACAGATGTTTTCCTTTCCCATTTAATTTCTAAACACTTTGGCACCTTTTAATTTAGTGATATTAACAATTAATGTCCAATTTTGATCCACTATCAATGTACAACTTTTAACACTATTATCTAGTCATGTTTTGTCACTTCATTAAAAAAGTTTAACTTCTTAGGTAGTTGTTATCATAGACAAACTTTTTTAATGATGTGGCAACACATGATTGAATGATTGTGTAAAAAAGTTTACATTGACAATGGTTCAAAATTACATCCTAACAATTATCAAAAACACAGAAAAAGATATAAAAAAGTTTCTCGTGGGGGAAGAGAGTCATAGTAAATAACTGTAAAAGGATTGCAAAGAAGTAAAACTATAGGCCTGACATAATACATTTCTAGCTCTGCCAATAATAACCGAGATAAATTGGTGTTTTAATGATTCAGATTTTCAAATATACTACAAGCCTTGTTCAATTAATTAAAGGAGAACTTGCAATAAACTCCCTCAAGATATGGCCAAATGACAAGGACCTCCCTCCTAGTCAATACTCAATATTATCAATGGCACTTACATGGCCTCATGGTGAAACAGCCTAGTGGCAATTCAACATGGATACCACAACCATGGCAATGCAAATGGCGAAATTCTCTCTTTTGTACCCATTTTTTTCTTAGCTATAGTCAATGGGTTCTTTGTATTTATGGGCAAAAAGGCCCACCTATCATGACTGTGATAAAATACACCACACTCAAATAAGACAAATCAGAAGTGTTTTATCATGCGGACTGGCGCTGCAACCCTGCATTAGGGTTATGTGGTCTTTCTTCAATATCAAAACCACTACAACTTGACACAGACCAAACTGAAACCATCAATATCATTCAGGAAAGATGGTGCTGCGTTTTCTGTCTATCTCTTTCTATTTTTTCAAAAAAAAAAATTTCTGCCAAAATCAGCATCACAAATACCATCCTCTGTTTTTGGCACACCAACTAACTTTCTTTTTTTATAAGAAACAGAACTTAAAATTTTTCAAATAGCTGTCACATGCATTCTCACTTGCATGTTTGAGGGCATATCTATATATTTAACGTTAAGGATCTTTGGATGATTTACCTCTTTGAGCGAGAACGTGACCTTGATCTATGCTCAGATCTACCCCTTGATGGTGAAGTAGACCGAGACCGAGACCTGCGCTTATGCCTGTTCTCTCTATCATAATCCCTTCGTCTGTATCATATAATAATGACAAAATTGGAAACAAAAAAGAATAAAAGACAATTAATTCAAAAGAAATACATTGCTAACTTTTAGGAAAAAAGAACATGACCGAGCAATGGATGCACAGATAAAAGGCAATAATATCGCAAATGAATTTTTACCTGTCATAGTCCCGGCTTCTGTAATAATCATCATCATCCTTATCCCTCCCCCTTTCCCTTCTCTCCCTATGTCGATCTCTATGATGGTGATCCCTTTCCTTCTCCCCATCCCAATCTCGGTCTCTGTCCCTGTCCTTTTCTCTTTTCCTCTCCTTTTCTCTCCCTTTCTCTCGTTCCTTTTCTCTGCTTCTGGAAGATTCTCTATCATAATCACGAGATCCATGCTGCCAAAACACAAACATATCTAACCAATATCTTCAAATCCGACAACAGTAGTGATGCATATGAAAATAAGGTACAGCTCATTATCAATTACTCAAAGCTAAACTCACAAGAAGGGGAAAAAGGCCTCTATGGTAACTTGGGGACTGGAAGAGGTCATGATTTCACCTAAATTAATAAACGTAAAATGCCTCTAAAACCCTAATTGTTTCTAAAAGAGATATCTTCTAATAAAAACGAAAAATAAAATGTATAATAAATCAATCAATCAAGAAAGAGATGATAGGCATGTGAAGGTGTTGGTAATTGGAAAACAAAGCATACGTGAGATTTGGAGTCGGTGTGATCATGAGGTTGAGGAGAAGAGGCACGAGCATAGGCATAGGTGTCAAGGTCCCCTCCTCCGTTCCCCTCGTATCTCTCTTCGTACTCAGCCATCTCGCTTCTCTTTTCTTCTCAGCCTAATCTAATGAATCTGAATCTAGTTTCACTTCACAGCACTTTACCTGTCTACTGTTTCTGCGTCTCCTGCACCATATTTAGTTATACACCACAAATCTCTGTCACTCTCCTCCTCTCACGTGCACTGCGGTGTCCTCTCTTGTTTGGTGATCATGATCACGATCGTCCCCAAAACTTTTTTCGGTCCTAGCCCAATGGTTTCATCGTAATGGCAACTGGCCCACATGGGTGTTCTTCTACGTTGTTATTTGAATATTTGCGTAGACAATTTGGTCAAAAAATTTTGTCCGTGTGCACAACCAGATTAAAAGTCAAGTTAACATGTACTTGGATGGGTCTTATATTTCAATAATTAAGAAGGGTATAGAGTTGGCCCACCAAAATATTGATGAGCTAAAGAATCCTTTCAAATATTTTACTTTGGTTGCAGACATATATATATATATATATATATTATATCCATATATATTATATGTAAAAACTTATATTATATTTTTTTTTATATTTATTTTTAATTATTAATTTTACTTTTATTTAATAATTATTTTTAATAAAATAATCTCAATCATTAAATAAAAATAAATTAAAAGTTAAAAATAAATATAAAAAAAAATTACATTAATATAAACCGATCCTCCTCATATATATATATATATATATATATATATATATATTTCTATTTTGGTTTCATTTAAAAGCCTACTTCTTTATTATTTTTTAAAAACAAAAAACAAAACAAGTTCCCCGATGTTTGTTCTTGTAATTGCTTCACCATTAAGCTGCAACATTCAGACAAAAAAAAAAATTTTCATATTAGGTTTCAAGACAGAATTTTTTTTACACATGATTTTATTATTTATAAAAACTTATAATGGAAGGCTTGGAAGCCTTAGCCTGTGCATTTCCTTGGACGTTCTTCTACGTTGTTATTTGAATATTTGTGTAGACAATTTGGCTCAAAAAAAATTTGTTCGTGTACACAAACAGACTGAAAGTCGAATTAACATGTACTTGGGTGGACCTTAGATTTCAATAATTAAGGAGGATGTAGAGTTGGCCCACCAAACTCTAGATGAGTTGAAGGGCCTTTTCAAATATTTTACTTTGATTGCAGGCCAAATATATATATATATATATATATATATATATATATATATATATATATATATATATATATGTGTGTGTGTGTTTATATATCTTTTATTTTGGTTTCTATTTCATAGCGTTCTTTATTATTATTTTTTAAAATAAACAAAACAAGTTCCTCTGTGTTTGTTTTCTGTAATTGCTTCACCATTAAGCTCCAATGTTCAAATCAAAAAAAAATATCTGATATTAGGTTTCAAGACAGAATTTTTTTCACACATGACTTTATTATTTATAAAGGTTTATAATGGAAGGCTTGGAAACCTTAGCCTGTGTATTTCCTTGAGCTGCTATACCCTTCTTTAAAGATAGGCTTTAACTAATAGTGATTGGTCATAGTAGAAATAGATTACGGTTACAGACAAATTTTATCTGCAATGTAGATAACAATTGTTATCTCACAGTAAAAGTAAAAATGACAATAGTAAAATCATACGATAATTGTTATTGCAAATGTAGGTAACAATACAAGTAAACCCACATTTTTTCTCTCACTAGTTATAGTTTCTTATTCTAAATGTGTTGCTCCACATACTTTCAATTACTAATTCTAGACACAACATTCAAGCTCAAATTAAAGTGACACACCAAGATTCCCACATAATAGACTCAATTTATAGCTCAACAAACTTCTTTATGTTCATAGGATAAACAAAATTAGGATCCCCATCAAAAGCCATCCTCCCATCCGAATGCATCCCAAAACATATACTGATCTCTGTTAGGGCATGGCGTTTGGTATGGAAGACATTAATTTAGCCTCTATTTCTTCCAATGCCACATGCCCCTTTATTTACAACCCTAAGCCCTACACCAAAGAAAGTAAACTATCAATGTCTTCATCAAACACACGTCGAAAATGTGTATTGCAGACAAGTTCTATGTATCAAACCAATATCTTCAAATCTAATAATATGAACAACTGTGATACTCAGTTTTGTGTTAGTTGCAGCTAGAATAGTAACTTTTGATTCATACCATAAGATCCAACATTAAGAAGAATATCTTGGAACATGCAGGCAACATCAATGAATGCGAATTTGGCGCCACGTAGATTAGTATTGAAATTGCTCAAGATGGTCTTCACATTTGCATTGAAAGGTCGCACAAACGAGTTCACTTTTTGTGAGCAGCTTCCACTCTTGCTTTGAGCCAATATGCTTCGAATAGAGCCCATCAGCCCCAGTCCAGCAATCACAAATTTCCTTGCTCCAAGATTATAAAGCCTCTGTAACATGTCATGAACCAATATCAATTCCTTGATGATTAATTGACAAAATGTAGGTTGAGAGTCTTGGACCACTAAGTTTTGCTAGAGCACGAGTATAACACAAAATTGAGACAGAAGTGCTACTTATAGCCAAAATTAAAAGTTGATGGTCCTTTGCATATTAAAATTTTCAAATCTGATCAGCCCTTAATTAATGCCCCTAAAACTTCTAGGCCTCCTAAAATAGCCACTTTTGATGATAATATGTACGAACACATATTATGGCAAAGGATCATTGACAACAATCAATAATATGATTTGTTACATTTTATAGCGAGGTAGGAGCAACTGAGAAATTTTACAGTAAACTGCTGGTTATACTTCTGAGCCAAGAGGTCGGCATATTGTTGTCCATTACACTGATTTCGAGAGGGGTAATTAGGCATCATGGAGTTGTATAGGTACTCATTGTTGCCCATTCCAACAAAGACTATACACTATGCAAGCACATTGGCTACATCATTTGCTCCAAGATTGTCAATAATTTGATTCAATGTGCTGTTGAAGTTCCTGATTTGCTCATCAAATGGCATTCGATGAATCTAGTGAGCTTGGAAACCAAGTTATGCATTGAGATGTTGATGTTTTCTTCATGCTAGGGGAGTTTTCTAAGGGACCGTGAACATGCATATAGAGAAACTAGTGCTTTCTTTTTCAGGCGAGTACTATAATTCCTTAAATGAATTTAGAAATAAAATTCTAAAATGATAAACGGATGATACACATACAGTTTCTGCAAGTGATGTAAAGGATTCCAGCTACAGCATATTTTACTCTCTCAAGCAGTTGATCACCTGAGAGTATGCAAGAATTAAGGGAAGTCCAAGCAGTTCAACTGCATTAATATGCGCACATCAACTTTAAACGTGATTTACGGTTACACACACATCAATTTAATATGCAAACGGTTTTTGGTACAATTGTTAAAAGACAACACTGCCAAAAGAATTATAATAGATTTATTTCAAAATTACTTTTCTCTAAAACTTTTTAAATGATACAACAAAACATTATTAAATGACTGTAAAAATTTTAGACTAACAGCACATCAAAATTAAATTCTTTTCTTAAATCCACCATTCTCCACGTGAATTTTGTTAGGAGTTATATAATTTACCTGTGCAAAGCTATGAATACAATTATAATTATTTGTAACAGGTAGGAGTAATGAAATATATTGTAAAGCACTAAAAACATAATCAAAAATAAAAAGAAAAGTATCAATCTAGGATGAAAGTAATATTAGGGTAAACATCATCGGTCAAGTCAAACATGGACTCAATTTTTATTATGCATCAACCCACCGTGATTAATTATAAGACCCACCAATTATATGAAGAATAAATTGTGTTGTTGATCTCTCTAACATAACCCTCTAATGTTATTCAATAACATGAGTCCTGATCCGTAATATTATATAAAAGTGACTTTTGCGTCATATAAACTAAAGCAATCACGTAAATTAGGCGAATCTTGTGCTATTTGAGTGTAGATGAGCACACAAGTCAATAACCGCATTCTCTGCGTATCGGTTTTTGCTGTATTGCTGCCTGCAACAGATTGTTCTAGCCCTGTCAACGCCGCTCAAGTTGCTGATTCCAATCATCCTATGGAGAAATGAGGTTCTATGGAAGATGAACATGATCACCAAATTGATAATCTGAGTTTTTCTTCAATTTTAATAGAAAGATAAAATGAAAATCTGAATATGTTGATCCTCACCTACAAGTTCACTCATAGTATACATTTTAACAAAATAAACAAATTAAAAAATATACATTGCACAAACATCACACATGTTCATTTATGTTAACAATCCAGAAATAGACCCAAAGCAGACAAGATTCAAGGCTTCCACAACTTCAATGTGCAGTCTTCACTATAAGTTGCAACAAGATTCCTATGGGGATGATGAGTGACACCTATAACTTCCTTCTCATGGACCTGCCATTAGCCAGAGGGGCAGAATTTTATTAATCCTAAATAAATTATACATCATGAAGATAACGACATCCTGAGTAAAAATGAAGCATACTCAATTTGGAAGCATGCCTAAGTAATGTATAATGTATAGCATGCATGTGAGCAGAATACAAGAAAATAAAATCCAAAATGCATTGGAATTACATGGTCATTTAACTATAGTATCCAGAGGTTGACAAACAGAGAATGTATAACATATCATCTGAAGACCATTAAATGAGCTTCAATGCATAAAATAACACCATGAGAGCCTTGCTGATTCCGGTCTAGTTCAGTATTTATAAATTTTACACAAATCCCCACTTTAACATTAGATTCAACTCAAAGATAAAGGTGGCAGATACAAGTATCTAGAAAGATATGCTGATTTAGATCAAATAACACAGTAATACATAATAAAAACAGTATTGCTAGCACATGATCTTGTAGCTCAGCGGTGCATTTGGTGGTCTTTGATGCTGAGTGGGGATACCCTCCCCAATGCATCTCCCTATCCCATTTCCCATCCCCCTTCCCCACTCCCTTTGAGGCCCCAGTGGGGCACCCCTAGGTCCCACCCCAGGGTGGGGTTAAAAAACATTATTGCTATGTTTCTGAAAATTAAGACCAATTTGAAAGAAATTTATAGATCTAATCTCAGGTTAACTCAACCAACATACCTTCATCAGATGCTCCAATTTGCCAGATTGATGGCTGAAGCAGTATATATTCCTACATTTAATTTGCAGATCCCATTAAGAATTAAGAACAATTTTGAAGTTAAAATCAGGGAGGATTATAATGATTATTTCAAAAAAAAAAAAGAGAAAAGAATAATTACTGATTTGCAAAACCACATGAAACTCACTGTAAAGTTGCTGTAAGATTAGGCTAAGCTCTTATGTTTAAGGAATACAGGAAAATATCAATCATAAAGTGTACGTGACAAAGGTAGTTATTATAATGTATCTAACATCCTTGTCTTCCTTATCACAGATTGAAGTTACTCTAACGTACCTGTCCTCACCAACACAGTAAATCCATTCCCCTTTAGGTGAAACACAAGCTGCAACGAAGTCTCCACCCTCTCTTTTACCGGATGAGAAGCTTTTTACAACCTACACCAATTGACAAAGAAAAGCATGCTAAGAATAGTGTGATGATAATTCCTGTTGTAATATATGTTGTAATATATTAGCTTTAATATCAGATATGTACAGATACGTTTTTTTATTCTTGCTTTTATTAGGGCGGATATTTCTCCCTTTTTTTTAGGATAGCAATTAATAGCATTAGTCTATATATATTGTAACCTTCTCTGTACAGATGAATCAAGGAATAATATTCAGATATTCAAATATTCCTCCTTTCTATATGGTATCAGAGCCTAGGGCGTTTCCTAGGGCTTGCCTTGTTTTTTTTTTCTTCCGCTGAGCAGCCTTATTGCTGCCTTCTTCCGCTGAGCAGCCTTATTGCTGCCTCCCTTTGCAGCCTTCTTGCTGCCTTAGTTTCAAACCTCCACCCGCCACCTGTCTGCGCCGTTTTTGGCCTCACCGCCCCCGCCGGACTGCTTGTCGGCGTTTTTCCGGCCTCCACAGAAAAGCCCACCCCAAACCGCGCCGCCACGCGCCTCCAACGCGCCGCCGCCCTGTACGCGCGTGAGAGCCACGCGCCGCCCTCCACGCCTCCGTTCACCGCGCGACCAACGCCGTTCGGATCGTCGGCTCCTCCCCGTGCCTTTTTGCTTATTTTCGGGTCCACCCAACATGTCTACAGTGGACACCCAGTCCTCCGCCATCACTACGCCCCTCCGGTTGTCGTTCCAACGCCTCCCGTTGCCGTTCCAAAGACTAAATCCTCATGATCTTCCGCTTTACACTCTTCTTATCATCTCAATGGTAAGAATTATCTCCAATGGGCCCAGGTTTATTCGCACCACTCTCAAGGGTCGTCGGGAAGTTGTCGCACATTGTAGGAGATCCTCCGCAGCCAATGACCCACAGCTTCGGCATTTGGGATGATGAAGATTCGTTGATTATGACTTGGCTATGGAACTCTATGACACCCGATATCGCAAGAATTGTATGTTTTTTACCTCTCGCACGTGAAATTTGGGATAGTTTGGGTAAAACTTATTCTATGAAACAAGATATTCATTTATGAATTAGAAAATACAATTTTTAATACCAAGCAAGGATCTCTTTCACTGATTATTATGGTACTCTGAATGGTTTATGGATTGAACAAAACCAGGATTTAAAAATGAAATGCAGTGAGGATTCTGCTACTTTAGCCAAGTTTATTGAGCGTGGACGGGTCTTTAAGTTTCTCTCTGGGTTGAATGCTGAATATGATCCTATTCGGGTTCAGATTTTGGGTAAGGACAAGCTTCCTTCTCTCTCCGAGGTGTTCTACACAGTTAGGGGGGAAGAGAGTCGTCGGGCAGTCATGTTGAATACTGGTAATTCCGGTGATGGTTCTGCTTTGGCCACTGGTAAAGGTCCTATTGGTGGGTTATCATCTGAAAAGCCTGGCTCATCCTCTTGGAAGTCGTCCGCCAAACGTGACGAGCGCTGTGTCCTTTTTGCAAGAAGTCCACACTAAGGACACTTGTTTTAAACTCCATGGCGAGAGATAAGGTTCTTGGACGCTCTGGGGGTTTTAAAGGCGATCAAAGGCAAGTTAATCAAACAAAACCGATTTGGTTATTGAGGGTGAAGAGGTCTCTGCACCACCGTCTGGGAGGCAATTCCTACGCTTAGTAAAGCCGAGTTGGATCGTTTGCGCACTCTCTTGGATTCTATGAGTAAGCCTTCCCAAGACTTGTTCTCTAACTATGACTGGTAAGAATTTCAGTTCTTTTTCTTTTAATGTTTCTAGTACTCGTATCTGAGGATCTCTGGATTATTGACTCTGGTGCTACTGATCATATGACCCCTTATCCCTCTTATTTCTCCACTTACTCTAAATTATCTGGTAAGCATCACATCACTGTTGCTAGTGGATCCCATGTTCCTGTTTTAGGATGTGGTACTATTTCACTTCACCCTTCCCTTCCTTTACATAATGTGCTTCATGTCCCTCATTTGTCTAATAACCTCATTTCTATTCATAAGCTTACCACAGATTTAAACTGTACAGTGACCTTCTTTCCCTCTCATTGTGTGTTTCAGGATCTTACCACGGGGAGGACGATTGGGGTTGCTAAGGAACAGGGGAGGGTTATATGTTCTACACCGGCTTCACGGTCCATACTAGTCCGACGATGTCCACATCCAATCATGCGACAAGTTCCGATTCTGCTGCATCTCAGATATGGCTTCATCACAAACGCCTTGGTCATCCTCCTTTTAGTCTTCTTAGGTCTTTATTTCCGCAATTGTTTAAAAATGAGTCTGTTGAGTCTTTTCTTTGTGATGTTTGTCAATTTGCGAAACACCATCGCACAACGTTTTCTCCAAATAATAATAAAAGTATTGAACCTTTTGATCTTATTCATTCGATGTGTGGGGACCTTCCTCTAATTCTAATATATCGGTGCAAAATGGTTTGTTTCATTTATTGATGATCGCACTAGTAACATGGATCTTTCTTATGAAAGATAAATCAAGTGTTTCAAATATTCTTGAATTTCTATCGCATGGTTCAAACCCATTTGGAAAATCCATAAAACGGTTACGATGATCCGATAATGGCAAGGAATATGTGAATCACCATTTTACAAATTTCCATAAAGACCATGGTGTGTTACATGAATTAACTTGTGTTGATACTCCCCAACAAAATGGGGTTGCGAAAGAAAGAACCGTCATCTCCTAGAAATTGCCGAGCTCTTTTATTCCAAATGTCTCGTCCTAAGTCTTATTGGGGGAAGTTGTCTTAATTGCCGCATACTTGATAAACAGATTGCCCTCCCGTGTCTTGGATGGTCTTAGTCCTGTGCAAGTCATGACTTCCTTCTTCCCTTCCATCCCTACCATGAAGAATCTACCGTGTCGTGTCTTTGGCTATGTTGCCTTTGTTCATGTCCATAGTCAATATCGTGGTAAGTTAGATCCTCGCAGTCAAATGTATCTTCATAGGGTATGCACCAGACAAAAAAGGGTACAAATGTTATCATCCTCAAAGTCGTCGTGTCTATGTCTCCATGGATGTTACTTTTCATGAGTCCGAGTCTTTTCACCTTCGTCCTCAGCTTCAGGGGGAGAGTGGTCAAGAAGCTGAGTCCCTTGAGTCATCTTTTGTTCCTCTTTTGGTTGAATCGATTGAGTCTTCTATCCCTCCTCTGATAAAGGATGTCACATCATCGTCTGGAACTTCAGAGACACCTAAAGAATCAGTATCTGTTCCTATAGATCGCTACAAGCAGGTGTATTATCGAAAAACCCAACCTGGTCCAACAGCAGCTTCAGTCGTCCGAACCAGAGGTAAGCATTCCTGATTCTGAACCTTTGAATAGTTCTTTACATGATATTTGTGAACCTAACCCTGATGACTTGCCAATAGCTTTAAGAAAAGCCAGAAGAACTTGTGCAAAATACCCCATATCTCAGTTTGTGTCCACTAAAAACCTATCAACAAAGATCGAGTTTTATTTCAACAATTGATTCTATCAGAGTCCCCACTTCAGTACAAGAAGCATTAATGAATAAGAATTGGGTTCAAGCCATGCATGAAGAAATGAGTGCTTTAAACAAGAATGAGACCTGGGAAATTGTTGAGAAGCCGAAGGACAAAAGGATAGTTGGGTGCGATGGATTTACACAACGGTCGATGGTACTCTAGACCTAAGTACAAAGCAAGGCTGGTTGCAAAAGGGTACACTCGGACACATGGGATTGATTATGAGGAAACATTTGCTCCCGTAGCAAAGATGAACACAGTCGGGATCATTCTCTCCTTGGCAGACACTTTGGATGGGACTTGCACCAATTCGATGTTAAAAATGCTTTTCTCCATGGGAATTTGGAAGAGGAAGTGTATATGGACATCCCACCAGGATATGGACCTACCTGGAGGGAATATGGTATGCAAGTTAAGGAAGGCCTTATATGGACTCAAGCAGTCTCCTCGTGCTTGGTTTGGGAGGTTCACCAATGCTATGGTGTCCTTAGGTTATAGGCAGAGCTGGGAGATCATACCCTCTTTATAAAACATTCCAAAAAGGCAGGCTTACACTTTTTCCGGTTTATGTTGATGACATGATCATTCTTGGTGATGATGAGGTTGAGAAACAGTCCTAAAAGAAAAAAATTAGTCTGCACGCTTTGAAATGAAGGACTTGGGGAAGCTCAAGTACTTCCTTGGGATAGAGGTTGCCTATTCCAAACAAGGCATCTTTATTTCCCAAAGGAAATATGTCCTAGATCTTCTTAAGGAAACAGGGAAGCTAGGTTGCAAAACCACAGGGGCACCTATTGAACAAAATCACAGGATTGGAAACAATGAGGAGAGCCCAAGGGTAGATAAGGCACAAAGATCAGAGACTTGTGGGAAAACTGATATATTTGTCTCACACTAGACCCGACATAGCCTATGTTTGTCGGTGTGGTTAGCCGCCTCATGCATGATCCTCGTGAGAGACATATGCTAGCCGTGAATAGAATTCTTCGATTTGAAGACAAGCCCTAGGAAGAGGACTTCTATTTCGAAAAGAACAAACATTGACCATTGAAACCTATACGATGCATTATGCCGGTCGGTTGTCGACAGGCGGTCTACCTCGTGTTACTTGTATGTTTTTAGGAGGAAACTTGGTGACTTGGAGAAGTAAGAAACAAAATGTGGTTGCAAGGTCAAGTGCGTAAATTTCGGGCTATGGCACAAGGAATTTGCGAATCGTTATGGATGAGAATCATACTCGATGATCTCGAGAATAAAGTATGAAGCTCCTATGAGGTTATTGTGTGATAACAAGTCGGCAATCAGCATTGCTCACAACCCGGTTCAAGCATGATCGGACAAAGCATATAGAGATTGATCGCCATTTCATCAAGGAAAAATTAGATGATGGCCTTATAACTACAGAGTACGTCCCTTCGAGCACCAATTAGCAGATGTCTTCACCAAGGGGCTTCTCACAGAGCGATTTCATAGTCTTACTTGCAAGTGGGAATGATTGATATTCACTCACCAAATTGAGGGGAGTGTTGTAATATATGTTGTAATATATTAGCTTTAATATCGATATGTACAGATACGTTTTTTATTCTTGCTTTAATTAGGGCAGATATTTCTCCTTTTTTTTAGGATAGCAATTAATAGCATTAGTCTATATATATTGTAACCTTCTCTGTACAGATGAATTAAGGAATAATATTCAGATATTCAAATATTCCTCCTTTCTATAATTCCACATATACTTTAGACACATACTTGTCTAAAAACCACTAGATAACACTCTTTGTCACAGCAACATTCTAAGAATGGTCCAGATTCAACATATACCTCACTTAGTATGTGTAACTATCATTTCCCATCTGAATAATAGCACAAACGGCCATAAAACAAGGAACTACATTATCAAAAATAAAAACAAGGAACTAAATATGTATACAATTTCTATTTTTGGACGAAAATCAAAAATTAGTTCCACAATTAAGATAGTATGATAGGACCTGAATAGAGACTGGTAATATAAATAAGGAAAACAACTGGGACCTCAGATCCTTACAGCAGAAAGACTGCAATTTCTTGGAATGCAAATAAAACAGAAAGAAAGAAGAATAACACTGATGAACCCCAGAACGGCTTACCCCTCTTACTAACTCACTTCTTTCCTACCTCCTCATCTTTCCCTCGCCTTCCTTATATCACCCGTCCACTCATTCTGTAATTTTCCCCACCTTCTCTCTCCTCCAACTCATCATTCCCCTCTGCTCCGTAACTAACATCTCAATTGGCAGCACATAATCATTAACAAAATCATTTATGGGAATTACTCTTCTACCCTCCCTATTCTTCCTTCTTTCATACACTTGCCATTCCTTAGTATTTCTGTTATTGTTCCTATTCCTCCTAGTAACAACGTTAATTAGAGGTCTATCATAGTACAAATAAGATTTTCTAATTCCATGAGAATGACATAATTTGCAACATTATGCTTTTAAATTCCACGTACACAAATTTAAAAACCTAAATCTCATTGCCTGCGTGCATTTTGGTTTTTAATGGAAGGGATACTCACTCAAACTCTAAATATTGTAAACATGTTAAAAACACTTTTAAAACAGAATTTGGTCCCTCTTACAATGACACAAGACACGACTTGTACCCAAACTTCGAGACTTCTAGAATCATAATTACAATAATAATTTTCAAAACATCTCTGTAAAAAAACATTAACATTGACCATCTTCAAAAATATAGAGCATTTAGAAGAAAAAAAATTAAACTCTAAAACATTAATAAACCTAGAGAATTTTAAATTACATTTTCCAACATTTGTAGCATTTTTGCAATAATTTAAATGAAAAATTCAAAGAAAAATGAATGTCATTTGTATTAAAAAAGGAGGAGAGGAGAAATTTAGCAATGCCAATTTGCCAAAAAATTGAAAAGTATATCAGCAAGATATTGAATAAATAGTTGCCCCAAAAAAATGTCTGTCCCAGCTCCTGATAAGGTTCTGCTTTTTGTGAATATCAAACCAGGCCCAAGCCAAAACTTTATATCTGTAGTAGACTGGGATATCATACCAAAAGGTTATTTAGTGCAGTAAACTCAATCATCCCCAAATTTAGGGAGTTTCAGATTTTGATAAGTTTAGAAAGCTGATCCTAAACGAAGAGGTATAAAACATCTATAAATAAAAATTTAATAACATAATAAAGCAAGTATCTTCTAATCTCAAACAGAAGTTATGCAATAATCTATTATTCTTAAAAGGCAGAAACATATAGGTGGTAGGATAAATAATTATATATCCTATGAAAAACAGTTCACTATCAAAACCAATAAAAATAAAGAAGAGACAAAGAATAGCATAAGGTTCTCCAATCTGCGTGTCTCAAAGTAAATGCCCACATTCCACCAGCACGAATATGCAGAATAAGATATACTTATCCTTGTCAGAACACACATAAAACATTAAGGAAGACATTGCCAACAGCCTTAATCCTAATACCAAGATACTGTGGAACCAAATACAAACAAAAATGACATCCAGAGATCCACATTTTAATGTATACCTGTCCTTGAAGTGTCATGATGTATATTGATGATGTTTTATTACAAACAACAATGTGATCAGTATTCTTCGGGAAAATGTGAACAGAGTTGACAGAAGCATCACCTCCCTAACAGTCCAAAGAAACCAGAAATTAGGCAAAAGAACAAATTTGCAGGGAAAATTATATCACAAAACTGAATAACAAAAACCCATAATGGAAATTTATTTAAAGACACACCCTTAAAGGAGGAGGTGGCTTAAAAGTTTGTATGCAGTCTGTAGTCTTCACATCCCAGACCTACAGTAAGGAGGTTATGAACACCAGAGAAAAAAAGCCACTTGCCTCATGTATGTTGCACAGTCCAAGTAACTTACTTTGATTGTACAATCACTGGATGCAGTAATAACACGACTCCCATCAGTTGTGAAAATTGCATCATTCACATAAGAAGTATGGCCACGAAACTCTTTCAACATCTTTCCAGATTTGAGACCATGGATTCTATATTACATAAAGAACCATTGCAGTCAGCAGTCGGCAACATTTTATTAAAGCAATTTATAATGTTATAATATAAATTACACTGCAGTACACTAGAGCATTAAATATTAGGCTCTATATAATGAGTTGCATAGAACAGAGTAGTTAATCACACCCGTGGCGCTATAGCACCGGTGCGGCACAGATTGGCCTCTGGCTGCTACGGGAGCTCTGTCGCAGGGTGTTTTCATGACTCTTGTGGCAAACGCCAGCCCACCCCACTTCCGGCCAGCCCACCCCATTTCCGGCCACATCCTGGCCCTTTTCAGGCAGCCCCACTCCCTATTCGACATGAAATGAAAACATAAACTTTTCGCACAGCTTTGCGATTATGATAAGTGATAACTTAAACCTTTTTTTCTGTCCATCTTTCAAAGAAATTAAAAGACATCACTGTCCTTTTCTTGGTAATTGACTTCACCACCTTTTTTTTGTACAAGTCTTCCATTCCTATATGGTTATGAGTCCTTGTTAGAATATTTTTTGGGGGGTAAAAAGATGGGGCCACAGGGTCTAAAACTACTGTGAGAACGCAAGGTGGGGTCACAAAAGATTTTCCTATAACTAGAGGACTGTACCAAGGGTTAACTTTGAGTCTTTAACATTTTACCTTGGTCTTGGATGTGCTTACTATGCATATCAACAATGCATGCTTTTTGCAGATGATATAGTCTTACTTGGAGAGTCGATAGAGGAAACAAATGGAAAGCTAGGTTATGGAAACGAGCTTTGGAAGAACATGGCTTCCGTCTAAGCAGGAGTAAAATGGATTATATGGAATGTAAGTTCAGTAAGAAGCGTTCTAATACTAGCTTAGCGGTGAAAATTGGAGACCATACCATACCACAAGTCACACGGTTTAGGTATCTTGGATCTATTATACAAAATGACGAAGAGATAGAGGGAGATGTAAACCATAGGATTCAAGCTGGATGGATGAAATGGAGAAGTGCTTCAAGAGTTATTTGTGATAGAAAAGTACCTCTCAAACTTAAGGGTAAATTTTACTGCACAGCTATAAGACTTGCGATGTTGTATGGTACTGAATATTGGTCGGTGAAAAGCCAGCAAGAGCATAAGATCAGTGTCGCTGAGATGAGGATGTTGCGCTGGATGTGTGGCCATACAAGACAAGATAGGATTAAGAATGAATGCATTAGAGAGAAAATAAGGGTAGCACCTATTGTGAAAAAGATGGGAGAATCTCACCTTAGGTAGTTTGGACATGTAAGGAGAAGACTTTTAGAAGCTCCTGTAAAAAGAGTAGATCAAGTGGAGGATAGCCTAATAGCTAGAAGTAGAGGAAGACCAAGAAAGACTATAGGTGAAATGATTAAAAAAGATTTAGATTTGTATGGCATTTCTGAAGACTTGTTTTATGATAGAGCACAACGGTGTCGTTTGATCCATGTAGCCGACCCCACCTAATAAGAAAAGGCTTGGTTGTTGTTGTTGTAGTTGTTGTAAAAAGATGGGGCCAGCAGCCCAATCTTGATAGGCTATTGTTATTTATTATTTGTTAGAATATTATTATTCACTATTTGCTCTGTTTCAGTAAGCTCACAGCCGTTGTAGCTCTGTTTCGGCCATGCTTGCATCCCTACTTCTCTTTGCTATGTTTAATTAATGATGGTTGTGTCTTTAAGCTATGACTTTTGAGTATTAATGATGAATATGTCTTACGTTTTGAGTATTTATGTGTGAATTAGAAATTAATTTGCATTGTATATGCTATCTTCAGTGTAGTGGCTGCTTTACGATCCACTATCCAAGATTAACTATTATGGTACAGAAATGACTAATTTCACTTGCAAACCCTCCAGTATCTCTACCAAGACTCCCATCTCAAGCTCTACCTCTTTAACAAAGCTTTTACTTGTTTACCTAAAGCCATTGTGGAAATGGATAACATGTTATCACTTCTTGTGATCGCAATTCGCAATTCATTTATCACAACTAACAAGATACAACAATCACCAACGTGTGTTGGTCCAAGTGAAAGGGGCTCGAGTCCCTTAAGCATGTGGTCTTGGGTTCGATCCCTGGATTTATAGGTATGGAAATAACACCGTTGGGAAGGGCCCCGGCTTAGGCACCTGACCGTACCCCTGGAGATTAGTCTCACGCCTATCAGGTGATGGGATACTTTGGGAAACCAAAAAAAAAAAAAAAAAACAAGATACAACCATCAATCATCACGAGGTATGGTCACATCTACTCCTCTTCAGCCCAAATGCCATAATCACGTCATAGAACCAACCTAACCAGGACCTATGCACGCGCGCATGCACACACACTCATAGATGAACTTGTTAGGAAGCACTAACACAAGAAAGGTTACATATAAGACCTGTTCAGAAATATAATATAGCATTAAGTAATTCAGAAACTCTTGTGGGTTAAGTAATAATTAGGTAATTGTAGAGCACCAAAAGTAAAGGGTATTTGTGTATTTTTTGTAAGTGTACTGTTAATTGAGGTATAGCCATATAGGGTCAGCTTATGTATCACTTTTTTCTCTGTCTCACATCTCCTTTGTTTTCCATTTCTCTCTCCCCCTAAAACTCGTGTTTTCACCAAGGCCAAAACACAACAAAGGCCCACTACTCTTAACATTCCAGCAGCAAAAGCTCTCTATATCTAAAATTGCTTTATTCCTTGATTCTCTATTTCCATGTCATAAAAGATTCAACAAAGCTTTGCATTAGTTCGACTACCTAACACAACCATCCTCTTTATATGGGCTTGGAGTGCCTATGTAAAGTATGACAAAAAAAATATGTAGGACATTAGGAGAAATCATTAAAAAAGGCCTTGCTCTAAATGGTTTTACACTAATACAGAAATTTTGGTTCTTGATAAAGCTCAATGGAGTCTATTGATACATGTAGTCAACCCTACCAAGTGAGAAAAGGCTTGGTTGTTCTTGTTACTTGATTCTCGATATGCTCTCCTCATATAAATTTGTTCAACTACCACATGGCCAAAGAGCCAACACTACAGTATATCTTAATAGTGAATCTCCACTGCAAAGATCACATGATATTAAGACCAAATTAGATTTGCCAGATAGCCGCCAAAAAGCACAAGCCCGAAAACACAATATGTGCCCCGGCCACACCTTTGTAACTCCAAATACCCAGATTCGTTATAGTCCCCCCCTGTGATACTCCAACCGCCCCACAAATTGGTTATTCCTAAATAAGTCATGAAGGGTATAACGAACATACCCTGTCTCCACATTGGGTCAAGAACAGGATCAGAGGGATCAAAAACTGCTAATTCATATAGAGCCATCGAACCGGCCCAACCAGCAACCAGAGCTGTATGCATTATATGGACAGAAAGCAAACGGCCGGGATCATTTAATACAACGGTATGAACACGATACTTGGAGGCCTTTTCAAATCCCAAGACAATTCTTAAATACTACAAAACCTCCTCACTAATTTTAGCTAAATTCCCCATTAGCTACTACAGGGAATTCCAAAGCTGTTGCACTAATGAATCCTAACACCTATTAGGGTGGTTTATAAATTTATCTAGTATCAAGAAGTGCACTTCTAGATGTACCATCACAGGAACAATTGAAAAACCATTCAACCCAAAAGCTTTAAATATTATATACAAGCCCTTTGATTTATCTCTAAACAGTGCAAATAACTTCTTGGGCTTGAAGAGTAGAGAAAGCATAGGTCCACCAGTAACAAAAGCTGAAATTTAAATTGATTATGAAAATAAGCCCGCAAGGACTAAACTTAGTGTGTGTTTGGAGCTTATAATCAAAAGCTCCCTATGAGAGCTTTTGAAAATACGCAATTATTTCCCCTGAAATAATCTTTGCCAAACATGCTTTTATTACCACTCAATCATTAATTGGGGATCATACCATCCCAAAAATCATACGTTTTAAGTATCATGGATCTATCATACAAAATGACATGGAGATGTACACCATAGGATTCAAACGGGGTGGATAAAATAGAGAAATGTTTCGGTTGTTATTTGTGATCGAAAAGTACCTCTCAAACTTAAAAAGGAAAATTTTTACCACATAGCTATAAGATCAGCGATGCTTTGTGGTACTGAATGTTGGGCGATAACAAGCCAACAAGAGCATAAGCTCAATGTTGCAAAGATGAAGATGTTGTGCTGGATGAGTGGACATACACGACAAAATAGGATGAGGAATGAATTCATTAGAGAGAAAGTAGAGGCAACATCTATTGACGAAAAGTTGGTAGATTCTCGCCTTTGGTGGTGTGGCCATGTAAAAAGAAGACCATTAGAAGTCCTAATAAGAAGAGTCGATCAGATGGAGGATAGTCCAATAGTTAGACATAGAGGGAGACCAAGAAAAATCATAGGAAAAACTATTATGAAGGACTTGAAACTAAATGGACTTTCTTAGGACACAATTTATGACAGAACACAATGACGTCGTCTAATCCATGTAGCTAACCTCATCTAGTGGGAAAACACTTTGATTGTTGTTGTTATTGTTGTTGTTGTTATTAACATGTTAAAGAACCTTTTAATTGAAAGTTCAAGTGTTAGGTGAAGACTCAAAGCACATAGATGGTTATCTCTAACGAAAATATCACAGAAGAAAAATTAACTGAACAAAACCTTGCTGTGCTGTCAAATGAAGTACTTAATAACTGGCTTCCATCACGAGAGAAGGAAAGACTTGTGACACCTTGGGAATGTGCACGTTCAAGACGCCGCAAGCATTGACCAGTCCTAATACGCCAAACCTAAAATGAGATGTAAATTATACAATTTAAAGTTTCACATATTAACAATTGAGGTGAACAATGTTAAACACTTTGAACAACAGCAAGTTTGACATAGACAAGATCTGGAGCAGCAAATACACAAGGAACAACATACCACAACATAAATTCAATGCGACAAAGTAGGACCAGATGAAGTAATAAACACGAATCTTCCTTTCAAAACATAGTATAAAGTGCAAACAACATTAACAATAGCAGAAACCAAGGTATTAATGCTGCTTTGGGTACAATTAATGTTGCCGTAGTAATTATAGTCACTGTTCTAATTATTGTTATCATTTTTAATAGATTAGTCACATGTTTATTTTATGAAGTTCTCAACTGAAGGGGTGGAGAAAATTATTAATATCATATTAAGATAGAACAAGTGAACAACTACCAGCATTCCAATATGTTATACTAATGCATTGGGCATTCACAAAATAACTAGCTTTCAATAAAACCATCAAATTAGAGAAAATTGAAGCAAAAGTTACCAGAAAAGAAGCATCATAACATCAGTAAAATCATGAGCCAGAAGCAGCTATGCAGAAACCATTTTCAATCAACAGTAAAAGCTTCGCATCCATGTCAATTTAAAATGCAATACCATAAAAATGACGGTGAATAAATTCATGTTCTATTGATGATTAGACAAGGGTTCAGTATAAAAGCTGTGAAACCTAAAGTTTTTTTTCAAAGGAATAAAAGGCACAAGTTTAATGTAATCTGAAGTGCGAATATATTTCAAAATGGGTTAAGTATCAGACCCATATCCGATACTGATATGTCTACGATACATCTGAATATATCATCCTGTTAAATTTTCTGTTTTTAAAACTGCTTCATCATGTTATGAATTAGAATTGTTATATACATGTTGCATACTGTTTCAAATCTTCATACTCTGAATTGCGGAAAGACATATATCAGTGAATAATAATAATAATACAAACAAACAACAACAAAAGTCTTTTCCCACTACATGAAGATCGATGAATAATAATGGTGATTATAAAATCCAAGTGGAGTTCATATTTTTCTGCTAGTATGCAATTGCACATACTAACAAATAACTTTAGTTTTTTTTTTCACCAATTTATACTAATATATCCCAACCGTATCATATCCTTTATCTTTATGAATTTTCCAGATCCCACATCCATATTTTATCATACCCATTTCACTTATTGTACCATGCTTCACAGGTGTACAGGTTTAAATTCACCAAATGAGTGCTTTTCTGTAGCTCAGTTCAATTTCACAGCACAGATCATTACCTTTTTGAGTGAGTTGAATTGAACAGTGTTATATGTGCATGCATTGAAAAGATTAAAAAACGTACAACCATGAATATAATAATTTCTTCAAAAGGATGGCTCATGCAGCCTTAAAAGCAGACAAGTAATACTCACTTTGATCTTTCCATCTTGTGACCCAGATGCAAGCATCTCTGAATCTCTGCTAAAGTCTACACAAAGCACAGCATCGTCATGCATCATGAATACTTCCTGCAAGTTCATAGCATCAGAAAATTTCTAGGTAAACATGTTCAAATCAGAAAATGACTAGACTTATGGTACACTATAAAAAATATCCATTCATAAAGGACAAAGATAAATTATCTTAATGTACAACTAGCTTGCTCCCAATGGTAAACATGTTCATATCAATAGTTTTAAAATTCTTAGACGACATAAATCAAGAAGATATGTTCATACACTTAGTAACCACAAAAAGAAAGAGAGAGAGAGATCATCAAAACATTACTTCCCAAATCCCATCATGAAAGAAAAGACTATCTGTAGAAAGTATTGTATTTTTCATATATTGATTTATTACAAGATGTTAGTATAAATAGGGAATTAGGAGAACAGTTGTACACTAATCTAGGCCTAGAAAACAAGCTAATCAAGTCCTATAAAATAAGCAAGAATTAAAGTTTTAAAAACAAGGCCTATTAATACATGACTAAAACATGATACATGACAAAAAGGTGATACATGACTAAAAATTAGGAACTGACCACAATTAGGAACCAACCGCCAACAATCCCCCTCAAGCTGGGTGGTAGATGTCTATCATGCCCAGATTGGATCTTAGGTTCTCATGCGTAAGCTTTGGAAGAGTTTAAGTTAAAATGTTTGTTGTTTGGAAGCACAAGGATGTGTACTCAAGACTGATAACCTCATTATCAATTTTTCCTTTTATGAAATGACGGTCAATCTCCACATGCTTAGTTATGTAGTGACGAACCTAGTTCTTGGCAATGTTGATGGAAGCTTTGTTATCACATAAGACTTTCATAGTGTAGTTTGTAGGGATTCTAAGTTCTTTAAGCATCCTTTGCAACAAAATTTCTTCGCAAATACCATGGGCCATGTATCATTATGCTACTAAAATTCAGCTTCAGCACTGCTCCGTGCTACCACAAACTACTTCTTACTTCTCCACGTGACCAGATTATCCCACACAAAAGAACAATAACAAGTAGTAGACTTTCGATTAGTCACAGACCCTACCCGATCTGCATCAGTGAATATTTCAATGCCTCTATTTAGATTCTTCTTGAAATGAAGACCTCTACTTGGGGTCCCTTTTAGGTATTGTATGGTTTTCAATGGAGTTTGTCATATAACGACTTGCCATACTCATAGCAAACCCAATGTCTGGTCTAGTATGAGTTAGAAAGATTAATTTCCCCACTAGTCTTTGGTACCTATCTCTGTTGGTAGGAGGACTTTCTTCTTCTACCCCACCTTTTATTGCAAGTTCCATTGGGGTGTCAACTGGTTTACATCCCAGCATACCCGTTTCCTGTAGTAAGTCCAGTGTGTACTTTCTTTGAGACACGAAGATCCCATTTTTGGAGAGAGCAACTTCCATTCCTAGGAAGTACTTGAACTTTGTCCTAAGTCTTTAACCTCAAATTCTTTTGCTAAGAACTTCTTAAGGTGTTCAGTTTCTTCTTGATCATCACCCGTGATGATGATATCATCAACATATACTATAAACAAAGCCATCTTTCCTTCCGAAGAGTACTTGACAAACATAGTATGGTCTATTAGACATTGCATGAACCCATCCTTTTTGATAACTCGAGTCAACCTATCAAATCATGCTCGGGGGGATTGCTTGAGACCATCTAGGGATTTTCAGAGTCCGCATACCTTGCCAGAAGTTCCCGATGATTCAAGCCCGAGAGGAATTGTCATGTAGACTTCCTCCTCTAATTCATCATTGAGAAAGGTGTTCGGTGTAAAGGCCAATCTAGATTTGTAGCTTGGGATAGGATAACTCAGACTGAATTAAGTTTTGCCACTGGAGCAAACGTTTCCTCATAGTCAACACCATAGGATTGGGTGAGCCCCTTTGCTACTAACCAAGCTTTGTACCTGTTCACGCTCCCATCAGGTATTGTATTTGATTGAGAAAATCCACTTGCACCTGACTGATTTCTTTCCTTCTGGCAGTATTGAAAGTTCCCAAGTACCATTCTTTTCTAATGCATAAATTTCCTCCTTTATAGTAGCCGCCTATTCTAGTTGTTAAAGTGCCTCTTGGATATCCCTTGGTATCTGAATGTTGTCAAGAGAAGTAACAAAGGCTTTGTAGCCCTATGACAAGTTCTCATAAGACACATAATTCCCAATAGGATGTTGAGTACAAGATCTCACTCTTTTCCTTAAAGCAATGGGCATATCAAGATCAAGAAATTCTGTACTAGGAATATCAAGTTCTGGGTTAGGAGTTGTGTTACCTGGATGAACTTCCGGAAGCTGTGGAGCCTAGTCAGATTCCTAACTTTGCTTCGGGGGTGTGTAGGATGCTGGTTCCATTTGAGTTTTCTGCCTCCATGAGTAAACCAATAGATTTTTATCCGCTTGTGCAGTGGGAGGAGGACTTGGTTCAGTAGGATACAGGGGTTCAGCCACTTGGGTTTCTAGTGTAGGTGCTTTTGGAGTAGTTTCGATTATTGGAATGGTCTCGAACTCTCGGTTGTCTCCATTTCTCCAATTTCCCAATGTTGGGATTCTTCCTTAGTTGTTGTTCTCTCCCCCTGAATGGCAACTTTGGGATTATAGGGTTGGTTCTCAAAGAAGGTCACAACCATGGACTGGTAGAATTTCCTAGTTGAAGGAGAATAGCATTTGTAGCCTTTTTGGTTTGGTGAGTACCCTAAGAAGATGCATTTCACAAATTTAAGGTTTTGTTTGCTACAATGAGGCTGGTGGTCATGGATAAAGGCTGGGCATCCAAATATTTTAAGGGGAATGGATGTTATGAGGCAAGTGTTTGGATAGAAGGACAAAAAAGTAGAGTGTGGGGTGCTGAATTTGAGGATTCTGGAGGGCATTCTGTTGATTTAGTAGGTTGCAGAAAAGACAGCCTCTCTCCAGAATTGGGATGGTACATTAGTGGCCAGCATGAGTGACCTAGTGACCTCCAACAAGTGTCAATTTTTCCGTTCAGCAATCCCATTCAGTTGTGGGGTGTCCACACATGAACTTTGATGTACAATCACATGTTTTTGGAGATAGGACCCAAGGATGGAGTGGTAATATTCTCGACCATTATCAAGCCTAAACACTTGAATGCTAGTCTGAAATTGTGTTTGCACCATATTATGGAAATTTTCAAATATTTTTCCTACCTCTGATTTTTCTTTCATAAGGAATACCCATGTAACTCTTGTGTGGTCATCAATGAAGGTGACAAACCATCTAGAGCATGCTATGTTGTTGATTCTAGAGGGTCCCCACACATCGCTGTGAATTAAGGAAAAAGTTTGGGATGGCTTATATGGTTGAGCAGGGTAAGAATTTTGAGTACGTTTGGACATTTGACACTTCACATTGGAAAAATTTTGGATTTTTATTGAATAGTGAGGGAAACATTTTTCCAGGTACAAAAAGTTGGGGTGGCCTAATCGGTAGTGCCACAACATTATAGAATTTCTTTAAGTGAAGAAACTGCACAAGCATGAGTTTCTGATTTCCTCTTGGAGTCATCAACCCGAAGGAGGTAGAGTCCAGCACATTCCTCAACATTGCCAATCCTCTTCCCCAAGTCCAAAGCCTAAAATTCACACAAGTAATGTAGAAATTTAGTAACACAATTGAGGTCCTTTGTCAGTTTGCTTATGGACAGCAAGTTACAGTCGAGTTTGGGAACATAAAGGATAGAGTCCAGAGTAATATCCTTTGAGATAACAACTGAACCTTTATCAACAACTTTTGAGAGTGTGCCATCGGCAATTCGAACTGTGGAGTTATTGTAACAGGGAAAGTATTTTTCAACGACTGTAATATCCACAGTCATGTGATCAAAAGAACTTGAGTCTACGATCCATGAGGTTGTTCTTCCCTGACTGGCATTCAAAGCATTTAAAAAATTACCTTTCTGTGCTACAGATGTTGTACCAACATTTGTTCCAACATTTTGCATAGCCTGTTGAAGCAGTTTCTGCAGTAGCTCCATCTGCTCCTTGCTGAAAGGATTTGCTTCAGGTGCAGCACTTACCTTGCCTATCTCAATCATATTGGAAGTGGCTATGTTGCCACAGTTCTCCCTACCACGGGATGATTTCGCATCTGCGAGTTTCCCATGAATGAACCAACATGTATTTTTTGTATGGCCTGTCTTCCTACAGTGTTCGCACCAAGGGCGAGTTTTCTTCTACTGGAAGTGTGGCTGATTTGACTGGTGTCCTTTTGCTGCCATGGCTGAACTTTCAGAATAAGGCGCTGAGATTGGGCTTCCTAACATGATCTTTCTCCTACTTTCTTCCCTTCTCACCTCAGAAAATACTTCTCGAACCTTTGGAAGTGGCTTGGTTCCAAGAATCGTCCCACGTACTTCATCGAGGTTCTTATTAAGTCCAAAGAGGAACTTGTAGATCCTGTCTTTCTCAACGAGATTTTTGTATTGCTTGTTGTCTTCAGGGAACTTATTCAATCTCTTCGTAAATGTCAAGTTGCTGATAATATCGAGTGAGCATGTTGAAATATTCAGTAACTGTGTAATCACCTTGTCGTAGGTTATGAAGCAAGCTCTTGATTTCAAAGATTGCAAAGGTGTTATCCACGTTTGAATAAGTCTCCTTTGTTGCATCCCATATCTCTTTCAACAGCCACGACATCACCAGGCTATTCTTGAGTCTCCATTTTTGGTTGTTAGGATCATCATTCTATTTGTTTGGCATCACCAGTGATATACTCTTCTTTTCCCTTTCCTTGGGGAAAAATTTGAACTGATCTGGCCCATTGGATGAAGTTCTAGCCATTCAGTTTGTGGCCAGTGATAGGAAGAATAGGTCCTTCGATCGGGCTGGTTATGGTAGGGCTACCAGTCACCGATCTGGATACTACCTTTGAGTTATCACTCTCCCGTTCATTTGCCATCGATGGAATAACGATGGAGTTTAAAATCAACCATGGTTCAGATCGATCTCTGACACCATGTCGAAAGTATTGTATTTTTCATATATTGATTGATTACAAGATGGTAGTATAAATAAGAAATGAACAAAACTTGGCTCCAACCCCTTTAATCACCCTCTATGTGTCCATTAATTTAATTAAGTGGGGTTGGAAGTAACAAATGAAGGGTGATTAAAGGGCTTGGAGGAAAGGGTTGGAGCCAAGTTTTGTTCATAGGGAATTAGGGGAACAGCTGTATACTAATCTAGGCCTAGAAAACAAACTAATCAAATCCTAGAAAATAAGTAAGAATTAAAGCTCTAACAACAAGGCCTATTAATACATGACTAAAACATGATACATGACAAAATGTGATACATGACTAAAAATTAGGAACCGATCACAATTAGGAACCGACCACCAACACTATCTAACAAGTAAAGGGTGTAATCTGTGCAATATATTACATATGAATTATGAACCACCATACATACTTAATGTTACAGCAAAAAATTACATTTTGCAATCAAAGTTGAAATAGTTCCAAATTGGCAACTGAGTACGAATTATCTTTTCCACAGCTGTGAATGCATCTATAAATGTAAAGGAGCCAGGGCAACTAAAGGGTTCAGAGACCTTGAGGCTCAGATAATTTTACCCAAGAAAGATATCAGCCAAATAGCTATTTCCGAATTCATTCACATACATGACATTTATTCGCTAGGTAAAAAAGTTCAAATAAAAACTAACTCACATCTGCCTGGTACTGGAGATCTTTCTTCAGTTTTCCACTTATATAATCCCAGACCTAGAAATATGTCCACAAATCAAGAAAAAAGCAGCTGATAATGAAACTTGCAAATAAGTAAAAGTATTTCAACCGTGTATACCTCAATAAACCCATCAACCGAGCAAGATACTAGAAACTGCCCATCTGGTGAAAAGCAAGCACATTCTGCATGACTTTTTGTCCCAAACTGAACAAGCACATAGGTAGACACAAGAGAAAAGGGTCAGATTCTGTACCCTTCAACATGATTATACAAACGGAAATTAATGATGAATAAATAACAAATTTTATTATAAAAGAATAGAGAAACAAAAGGGAGAGGATAAGACAAACTGTAGAAGGTGACAAACAAAACAGGTCAAATTAACGTGATTTTTCAACTGATGATAACTAATGACACAGTAGGATATCACCATGGAATATCACTTTTGGCATTCCAGATCACATACCACTGCAATCCAGATCACAAAAGTACCATGTCAGGGATGAGAAACTGGATGCAACTCAAAGGCTCAAACGATGGCACAGCTAATCTGTAACTATGATACCAACAATTCAACTGAAGACCAGTTACTTTGATCACTATATGCCGTATGGTATATAGGTCCACAGGAGAATGCCATTTCCATGTGCCTATTTGCATAACATCCTTAGACACCACAAGACCAGGTTGCATAAACGGATAAACCACAGCCCTCCAAAGCTTACAACTTAAACTCCAGTAAACCAAATGACCCCTCCTGCTTCCCCATCACCTGACCAAAGGGTATTCTCTCATTCTCTCATATTTTTCTCAATTATCTCTCTTTCACCATCCCAACAAACCTATACTAAACAAACATGCTTGAAGAAAAGACGCACAGCCACCTAAGGAGACAAAGCCACCCATCCATTGTCTAATATTCTAGTTTCAAAATCATGGAGAACAATCAAGGATAACTGACAAATAAAAACACCAAAATGAGTCAAGGGTTAATCATAAAAGTCAAGCTATAAACAACCTAATTATCCACATTAATGCTAGACAACATGCGGTCAAAAACAATTTCAAAGACTTGTAACCAAGACATTGCCCTCAAAAGATATTCCTTTTCTCAGTCATGCAAACTGCAAATGAGAGACCACAATACCATCACATAGTCACAACCACTGTTAAACCCCTAATCACTCCCCTTTCAAAGTACCCTATATGTCATTCTGCCAAAGACATGAACCACTAAAGTAAGAAGAAGCAGGGACATTGGATAGATAAATGAAGAAAACACATTCCATTGATGCTGACGAATCGTGAACAAGAATAACATAAAACACAATAGTGAATCAGCTTTGGAGGAAGAGGTAATCCCTGGAAGAGAAACATAAAAGCTCAAATGTAGGTTGCACACCAGCCTAATCTAAACAACTAATCAACAATGATACAAACTCTACATCAAAAGGAAAAACAGAACTAGAACAAAACAACCACAACAACAAAAGCCTTTTCTAGCTAGGTGAGGTCGGCTACATGGATTAAAAGATGCCATTGTTTAAACCCAAAAAAAAAAAGATATCATTGTGTTATGTCATAAACTATGTCTTCAGAAGGGCTATTTAGATCTAATTCAGAAGGGCTATTTAGATCTAAGTCCTTTGTAATGGCTTCACCTATAGTTTTTCATAGTCTCCCTTTACCTCTAAATATTTGCCTATCCTCCATCTAATCCACTCTTCTTACTAGGGCTTCTAATGGTCTTCTCCTCACATGGTCAAATCACCCAGAACTAGAACAAAACCAATAAATAATTTGATGGCAGAAAATTCATTCTTGAACAAATAAAAATGATGTAATGCCATATAAACAACACTTCACGTTCAAAAATTTACCCCTTTCTGCACCATTAGATTTTACCTCTGGATCTGTGCAGTATCACATAAAAACTTTTTGGCACAAATTCACATGCAATCCAATAGCTCTGCACATTTATTTTCTCTTTTTGTCTGCTTAAGTGTTGTTCACATAGCATTATCCATAAAAATATAACTAAACAAGGATATAGGAACCATACCTTTATTGTGTGAGAAAGAGTTGTTGGATACATGTCATCCACATCTTGTTTCATAGCAGCTGTTCCACGAAACAAATCAAACTGCGTTCCAGGAGGAAGTAACCCTGAAATATCCCAAAGGAAAGCATAGCTCCATCAAGATATAAATTCTACTCTAAGTAGCACATGGCAAACAAGAATTTTATCATCTCCTGACATGGCAAATTTAGCCATGCCAAAGCATTCAGAGAAATTTCTTCTCTGCTTATTAATAGAGGGATGAAAGATGCATCCTTATAACTGAAATTTAACAACTGAATTCATTCCTAGCATCCATAAGTTGCATAAATGAACAATAGTCCACATTGTACTGGTACCGAACCGAAAGAACAAAAAGAAATTACAAATAGTGAATTGGATACAAAAACACACAAAAAAGAACTTGTCCGCAGATGATCACAGTAATGAAGCATCTTCTTAATTTTCATATAAAAGTTGACAATGAAAGTAATTTAACGTGGCATCAATGTGTTACCAGGTAATTACCTTGATGCTGCTGCCACTTCAAAGCCTGACCAATTAGAGCCATCAATCGGGAAGGTGGCACTACAGTAACTTCTGCAGCAAGAGCTGAAAATGCAAACACAGAGAAGTTCCATTGTTTGAACAAGATAAGCATAATAATAGGTACTTATACAATAATAATAGAGAACAAAAACCTGCAAGCTTGAGAAGGACCCTTGGCGGTCATTAACTTGAGTCATTGAATTATAGTCTAATGTACTTTTGTTTTGCTTATGGTTCTTTGCTTGTATTCTAGAACTAAGTAAATGTGATTTTCAATTTACTTAGGTTGTTTCATACTCCTAAATATAATGATCTCACTCTGATTCCTGTCATGCTTTTGTTTAAAAAGTATCTTACCTTCTACATTTTCCATATTTAGCAGACTAGAAATTTGATACTCGAGTTTGAGTTAATGAGAATTTAAACGTCATTAAATTCTTGTGAGCCAAGTCACCTTTCCTTTTGTCTACTTTATCTCTAAACCCACGGGAGCAAGAATATTGAATTTTATTAAGTTATTTTCATATTTTTCAGAACCAGACCAGACCGGCTGGTCAGATCGGAAAAACCGGGAACCAGTCCTCCGACCGGTCCAATCAACTCTAAAAAACCAAATTTCCAAAAACCAGTAAAAAAAAATAAAACCAGTCCTGAATCAGTCAACCCGTTTGAACCTGCCCTTTTTTTTAAAAAAAATCCAATTTTAAAAGAAAATTGAAACTTTTTCAGAGCACTGATTATTTGGTTCCCAATTTATAACCAAAACTCATCATTTCTCCTCTTAATTTGTCCAATGTGAGACAAATAGGAGTTAGTAATGCAATAAGAGTTTGGCTTCAATTTATAATGAGAAGCTTCACCTCTTACCCTTTTACTTATTCGATATGTTACTATTATATGTTAGAAAATTATGTTAGTATTAGTATAATACTTTTAGTTCAATATTTATTTATGTGATAAATGAATTTAATATTGTTAAAAATACATTTTAGTATTTTTCTTTGGTATTATTTATACAATTCTCTTACATATTATTATATATTTATATAATATATAAGTATATATATAAAACCCCAGTTTGACCCCAGTTGAACCTCAAAACCTTGACCCTCTCTCTTTTCCGGTTCACAAACTGGCCCAATTCTGAAAACATTGATTATTTTAGATAACTATGCTATAATTAGAGTCCCGGTAGGACACTATGAGACCGTTTGTTTGTACTTATTTTAAGAAAAAAGTACATTTTTATTAAAACATATATTTAAAGCATTTTAAGATTATTTAAAAAGTTATTTTAAAAAAAATGAAAATACCAGAAAAAAGCAGTTTTAGTTCTTTTCTCAAAAGGTAGAAAGAATAGTTTCTCAACAAAAAAAAAAGATCATAAATGCGAGCAACTTTTTCAAAGCTTATCCAAACGCACCTTATATAGCTTATGAAAGTTCAAATAACTGGTAAATGCAATGTTTTAAGACACAAATTACTGAAACAAACTCATCTCCTGGGCTCATTGTTGGGTGCAAAACAGATCTCACAACTAACCGTATAGTCCCACACCTATTATCTCCTACACAGACCAAAAGAATGTGACTGATAAGCCTCTCAATCCTCAGAAGAATCCCTATGAAGATTCTAAAGAGTACAAGGAAATAACTAGACAAGAAACCCTAAAAAGGGTAACTTCACTACCTAATGAAAGAAGGCAATCTTCCACTTGTTCAAGCAATAAGGAATTCTCTAAACAACTAGATCCCAAAAATAAAACAATCCTAGAATTACCCCACAAAGGATCTCCCAAATGAGTAAAAGGCCATCAAACAATCTGACAACTAGCAAAACATGAAAAGAAAGCGACTCTGCAAGCCACTCTGGCAAACTGATTTTGAAAGCAGAGTCAATCTCAAAATATAGGAGAAAACATTCACAAAATTATCCCCAACCACTTCAAGAAATATGGTTGCACCAGAAACTGCAAGTGAGACACCACATCCTCCTCAAAACCTGCACTCACACCATGAATAAGGCCTATATCAACGTCCCCTAGAATCATCCAATAAAGCACATAGACAAATAGGAAAACAGAGGGTTGTTGTAAGATTACTATCTGAGCTGACTCCTATCTGAGCTCAAAACCAAGATTAAGACACACCATTCACAATCATAAATAAAGTGGTTGTTGTAAGATAATAATCTAGAATCCACATCCTCTATCAAAAACTAAAGCCTGCTTGACTTTCCATGAGTTATTCCTAGAAGATCTT
Source organism: Ormosia semicastrata (assembly GCA_029884595.1). Classification (NCBI taxonomy): domain Eukaryota; kingdom Viridiplantae; phylum Streptophyta; class Magnoliopsida; order Fabales; family Fabaceae; genus Ormosia; species Ormosia semicastrata. The sequence goes on along the minus strand of JAQQTO010000039.1, from coordinate 7,147,351 downwards.
ATTGAGTTTGAAAAATCAATATACAAACATAAATCCCTTAATTAGAGGGATTTACAGCCAACCTATTCTATAGCTGTAGCCAACCTATTCTATAGCTGCAGCCTCCCTATTCAATAGCTGCTACAATAGCTACAGCTAATCTTTGACTAAATTACATAATACATTTATTCCAACACTCCCCCTCAAGATGGAGCATATAAATCAAATGCTCCAAGCTTGAAACAAGTATTCTGAATTCTTGGTCCCCTTAGGGATTTTGTGAAGATGTCTGCCAATTGATCATTAGAACTAACATATTCAGTGATGACTTCTTTAGAAATGACTTTCTCTCGGACAAAGTGACAATCAATCTCAATATGTTTAGTTCTCTCATGGAATACTGGATTGGAAGCTATATGCAGAGCTGCCTGATTATCACAATATAGTTTTATTTGTTGAGGATCTCCAAACTTCAATTCCTGAAGAAGTTGTTTAATCCAAATGAGCTCACACGTGATTACAGCCATAGCTCTATATTCAGCCTCTGCACTAGACCTTGCAACAACATTTTGCTTCTTACTCTTCCACGAGACAAGATTTCCTCCAATAGACACACAATACCCTGAAGTGGAACGCCTATTAATGGGTGAACCTGCCCAATCTGCATCACAAAATCCAACTATTTGAGTGTTTCCTTTGTCTTCATAGAGTAGTCCTTGTCCTGGGGTCCTTTTAATGTATCTCAGAATTCGAATTACTGCATCCCAATGATCATTATGAGGCGTTTGCATGAATTGACTTACAACTCCAACTGCAAAGGAAATGTCTAGCCTTGTAATAGTGAGATAGATGAGTTTTCCAACCAATCTCCGATATCTTTCAGGATCTGAATAAGGCTCCCCCTGGTTGAGTAGTAATTTTTTATTTGGATCCATGGGACTATCAACCGGTCTACAGTCTAACATACCAGCTTTTTTAAGTATGTCTAACGCATACTTCTTTTGTGAGATGATAATCCCGTTTTTTGATTGAGCAACTTCAATTCCAAGAAAATATTTCAGCTTTCCCAAATCCTTAGTCTGAAAATGATCAAATAAATGGTCCTTCAGCTGAGAAATTTTTTCTTGGTCATTTCCCGTGATGACTATATCATTTACATACACCACCAAGTAAACACATTTATTTGGAGAAGTATGGCAATAAAAGACTGAATGGTCTGCTTCACTACGTTTCATTCCAAAGGCCTGAACAACTGAGTTGAATTTTGCAAACCAGGCTCGTGGGGATTGTTTGAGTCCATAAAGAGACCGTCGCAGTTTGCAAACTAAGTCAGACTCCCCCTGAGCAACAAATTCAGGTGGTTGCTCCATATAAATCTCCTTTGCTAATTCTCCATGTAAGAATGCATTTTTAATATCCAATTGATATGGCCAATGGCGGATGGCAGCTATGGCAAGAAATAGTCGAACAGAAGTCATTTTGGCCAAGGAGAGAAAGTATCTTCATAATCAAGACCATAAATCTGGGTATAACCTTTAGCTACCAATCGGGCTTTAAGATGATCAATCTGTCCATTGGCCCCAACTTTAATAGCATATACCCAGCGACAGCCAATAGGTTTCTTTTCCGAAGGAGGGGGAACTAACTCCCAGGTACCATTATGCTCCAAGGCTTGCATTTCATCAATCATGGCTTGTCGCCATCCTGGATGATCAAGTGCTTCACAAAGATTTTTAGGAAGAGAAACAGAAGATAAAGAGGATACAAAAGAATGATAAGAAGGAGAGAGACGATGATAACTTAAGAAGTTAAAAATAGGATGAGGATTACGTATTGACCGAGTACCTTTCCTAAGAGCAATGGGCCAATCAAGATCTTCTTCAGGAAGGTCCGTAGTCGGGTTGTTTGTTGGAGTAGGACATGATTCAGCTGATCTTTCAGCTCCTCTCAATCCTGTATTACGTATTTGTGGACGACGCTGGTATACAATGAGTGGTCTTTGAGTCTGCTCAGGTGGAGGATTGTCAGGAATATCTGTAGTAGAATCTATAGTGGATCCTGATTCCTGCAAAGAAGGTGATGGACCAAGATAGGGAATAGGAAAAACTTCTTGAAGAGCATTAGACTCAATTGTGGAGAGTGAAAAATATGACTTTTCTTCAAAGAACGTTACATCTGCAGAGATATAGTAATGATTGTGAATAGGAGAGTAACATCGGTAACCTTTCTGTAGTCTGGAATATCCAAGGAAGATACATTTGATGGCTCGAGCAGAAAGTTTATCAAGACCTGGAGACAAGTCATGAACAAAACAAGTGCATCCAAAAATACGTGGAACAATATGAAATAATGGTTCTTTGGGAAATAAAATAGAATGCGGTTTTTTATTTTCAATAGAGGAAGAGGGCATCCGATTTATTAAAAAACAGGTCGTCAAAACTGCATCACCCCAATGTCAGACAGGTACATTAGCATGAAGAAGTAATGTCCGAGCAGTCTCAACAAGATGTCTATTTTTCCTTTCAGCTATACCATTCTGTTGAGGGGTATGAGGACACAAGGATTAATGGAGAATGCCCTGAGATGACAAAAAGGAAGAAATAGCAGATTCCTTTGCATTATCACTTCTATGATCTTAATTGTCTTACTAAATGGGTTTTAATTTCATTAACAAAAGAAGTGATGGACAAAATTTCAAATCGTTCTTTCATTAAGAAAACCCAAGTACATCGAATCAATGAAGGTGACAAAATATCTATAACCCATAGAAGACACACGACTAGGACCCATATATCCGAATGAATAGAGGAATCAACACGACTTTCAACATGTCTAACAAAAGATGAACGAACATGTTTGCCTTGACTCACAGTGAAGGTCTTTATTTTTTCAATTTCCATTATTTTCGTGGACAAATGTGGATGTCCCAAACGTTCATGAAGAAGTTTTGGTGATGTGGCAGCACTACAAATCCAAGAAGAATCAGGCTTGAGATAGTAAAGACCATGAGATTCATGTCTTACGCCAATCGTCTGACCCATACCACGTTCCTGTATAACAAATGAGTTAGCATCAAATGTTACTGAACAATTATGAGAGCGAGTAAGCTTGCTTAGAGAGATTAAATTGAAAGGACAACCAGGTATAAACAACACAGAGTTTAAAGACAGAGAAGAAGTGGGTGATACATGACCGATTCCTTTTGCTGCAACTCTAGAACCATCAACTAGAGTAATGAAATGAGGAATTTTAGGAGAAGAGATGGATGAAAATAAAGAACCATTACCAGTAATGTGATCAGAGGCACCTGAATCAATTATCCATGGACTTTGATCATTACCAAATTGAGAAATACAAGTAGTAGAGTTATGAGCAGCTATAGCAATCGAGGTTTGAGATTCCTTGGCAGCTTTTAGCTGGAGGTATTCTTGATAATCAGCTTCTGAAAACTTCATCTCCGATGTTTCAGACTTAGAAATGTTCACAGATTTTTCGGGGAATCCGTGAATAGAGTAGCAAGTGTCTTGTGTGTGGCCCATTCTTTTGCAATAAGAACATTGAGGGCGACCTCCTCTTCCACCTCGTCCTCCTCGGTTTCCACGACCTCCTCGTCCCCCTCAATTGGAAACCATGGCAGAAGTTTCAATAGTATCAACTGAATTTTCTCCTATTTTTGATGAGGGAATCCGAAGGAGTCGAGTAATTAAATTCTCTAATGAAGGAACTTCGTGACCAGTTAAGACTTGATCGCAAACATGATCAAAATATGGATGCATTCCTTGTAGAACCAACACCATATACAGATTATCAAGTTTCTTCTTCATATCTTCAAGTCTGTCGGCTTCCAAAGATAATTTTAACTCCTCCACTGCAGATTGGGCTTTTGAAACATAGGCAATCATGTCATGATCAGTTTGTTTGAGAGTGGCCAATTTTTGTGCAGCATCATACATCTGTTGAATGTCATTAGCAAAGACACTTTGAGCCTTATTCTAGAAAGAGTGACAAGTTTTGAAGGCTCTGAAGTTTGTCAGGATGGTTGGCTCAACAGATTGCCACAAGAGAGCACAAAGTTGATAATCAAGTTTTTCCATTGGTCGCGTTTTTCTTCTAAAATCTTTTCCGAGGATATTTCCAGATGCTCATGATATCCTTGACCAAGAAACCAAAGTTCTACAGAGGTGGACCATGCTAAATAATTTTTACCATTCAGTTTTTCCGAAGTAATTGTTGGTGTTCCAGAGATAGAGAAGGCAGGACCATCATTTTTCTTAGAGTCTAAGGCCATCTCAACACCTGAGAATGTAAGGGAGCACAAACGGGAGCAAAGAAACAAGGACCGAGAAAATGGAGGAGACTAAGGTCAAGAGACCCACTCTCTCGAATGACCGAAACAGAGGATTCCGACCACCTAGACAGTAGAGGAGGTGACCGCAACCGCCCGGGCGCCTCGGAGCTATTTTCCGGCACGGAGGGTGGCGCGTGTACCTCACGCCGACAAAGGCAGTGCGTGTGGCGGCGCGTGGCGGTGTTTTCCCAAGAACGGGTCTTTGGGGAATGGCCGGTCGGTGGCCTCTAATGAGTTTTCCGACAACGGTGGACAGTGGGTATGACAGTAATAGTGACTTTTGGACTTTAGAGGTGTTGTTTGGGTGTTTGGCTGCTGTTTGGGTATCGTTTGGGCATCTGCTAGACCAGATGTGAGAGGCCCTTCAAGAAGCAACCGAACCTGCTCTTGATACCATATTGAGTTTGAAAATAATTGGCTTGAGTTAGAGACTCATAGCCTGATGTATATATAGATCAATGTACAAACATAAATCCCTTAATTAGAGGGATTTACAGCCAACCTATTCTATAGCTGTAGCCAACCTATTCTATAGTTGTAGCCAACCTATTCTATAGCAGCAGCCTCCCTATTCAATAGCTGCTACAATAGCTACAGCTAATCTTTGACTAAATTACATAATACATTTATTCCAACAGATCTAAAATAAGGTCATAAGTTCTTTAGGCAGCTTTTCTGTTAGGATCCAATTGTAAGGTATAAGACTTGAGTCCAACATCGAAAGTATGGGATTCTGATGTGGGGTTTATATTGCCTTGACCTCTCCCAAGTCCCACAACAATGGTTAACTTTAGTGGCGTGGTTCTCCCAAGTTTCGTATCATTTTCTGATACATTTCAAAGTCAGGCGTGCAGTATGATATATGGCTATGCAAGAGTCATTTTCCACACATCAATATTATCACATTTATATCAATTAATTGACTTATCATGGTTTAGTATACATATCTTTTCTTTTCTTGCAACATATACTTTTAAAAGTAAATAATAAATGTTTCCTCAAAATGAGCTTCCATTCAAATATATCTCCCCAATCCCATATAAAAATGTCAATGGTAATGCAACCAATTCAACCCTATATCAAAAAGTAACCTATATTTCCAGCATTTGCTAGTTAATATTGAGACAATTAAAAGGAAAACAGAAGAAATTCATTAACAACTGTACCTTCAATAAAAAAGTAAGGTGGTGTTTGGTTTGTTTTCTATTTTCATTTTCTGTCAATATGTTTTCACTAATAATTACAAAAATGTCACCCTATTTTCACTTTATTTCCTATTTTCAAACTTCTATGAAGAAAATGGTGAAAACAATGTTGTTTTCACCATTTTCTACACAAGTATGAAAACAGGAAACAAAGTGAAAACATATTAGCCAAACAAACACCCCCCCAAGTTTTTCACTAAATCACTTTCAACAGATAATATTAAATTAAAAACCAAAAAAAAACTTCAATAACAAACCGTATCTCTACCAATCAAAGAAGAAAGTTTTTCATTTTAAATCAAGAAACAGGTGTTCATTATAATCATAAAATTAGTATCCCAATTAGATGTAGCAACTACTACAAAAGTAAAAGACAAAAACCTTGGGCTATTAGCGCACGTCGCTTCTCCTTTGTTGAGTCTTGATAAGCCTGTCACATAGGACACAATTCATAAACCCTTGTACAAAGAAACAAAGACGGGGTTTAACAAATATCAAATCCTAGTACATGGCCAGAAATAAAGCTGCTTAACTCTTTGTATAGTATTCATTTTCCCAAGAACACACAAGAATAATAAATCAAATTCTTAGGTTTAGCAGGCCAGCCACCAGGTACTTAGCACTCCTGTGCATATACAAAAGCAAAGATATAATTTATGCACCATAATAATTATAGTACAAAAATTAAGAAAGTGAATGTACAGATTAAAATTCTTCCAAACAAAATATCATTTTTATTTAAAAAAACAAAATTACAAAAATACCTAATACTTTTCTATTTATGTGGCATGTGATTCCAGCTGATAATGTGTGTGTGTGTGTACAACATGGTGGAGGATAAGGAAGCCTCCAAAACAAGAAAGTCTATAAAATAAAAAGGAAAGCTAAGGATGCAAAAAGGCTGCCCAATCTTGGCATATCAAAGATAGTAACTCCCTTGAAACATCCATGAATACAACACCAAAGAGAAGCCAAAAAATGTAATTATCCCAAATCAAGTTTGGGGGCAAAGAACACCCTTAAAGATACAAGCATTCTGCTCCAACCATACACACCAAAAGACTGCAAAGGCTGGACACTGCCATTAAAATTTTATCTCCTTGATTTTACTAAAACTTTTGTACAATGACCCCCCAAAAACTGCTCCAAGGTAGAGGGACACACCCAGTGCCCTCCAACAACCCCAAAAAGATCATTTCAAAGATAGGTAGCCACATTACAATGCAAAAAAAAGTGGCCTAATGTCTCTGCGTTAGCGCTGCACGTAACACACATATCAGGAGAAAGAGAAGTATGAGGCACAAATCTGCAACAAGCCTTATTATTAATCCTGTTAAGAACTTCCAAACAAAAGACTTAAGTTAGAGGGAGCTTTGGACTACGAAATGGGTTGGCAAGAAAGAATCTTTGAGAGTTAGGAGTGTGAATGAGAAGCTAAAAGAAAGATTTGCAAGAGAAATCACAAGAATCAAGGGTCCAGATTCTTCTATTAGAATTGCCAGAGAAACAAATAGAATTAAGCAAAACCAAAAGGGATTGTAGTTTAATAGTTTCTCTCTCATTCAAATCTCTATGAAAATTAAAGTGCCAATTCAAATAATGACTCTCAATAGAATAAAACTAAGTAACAGACAAGTTATGCAAACAAGAGAGATGAAATAGACAAGGGAAAGTCTCTAAACCAGAAACGCTTCCCACCCAAATGTCCTCCCAACCAAAACTCAATATGATTACCATCACCAAACCTAAAAGAAACAAGTGGTCTAAAGGAAACAAGTCGATGGAAAATAAACTTCCAAGGACTAGCATGAGTAGCAGTGATTGTTGGATTGGCATCGCACCCATCCTGATCTAAACCATACTTGCTCTAAATTACTCGGTGCCACAAAGAATTAGTCTCTGAAAAGGAAAGTAGCCATAACCTGACAACCATCCACAGAAGCATAGGAAATGCCTCATAAAACTTAAAGTATAGAAAGCACATTGACGAAGGTATCACTTCTTCTAATGAATTGATTACCATGTTCTTATCAAATATCACCAGGTTTTACCAAAGTGTCAAATATATTTGAGGTCTTTCTAACCGCACCTTGAAAGTGCACACACCTCACGGTCATTCGAGAGCAAAACATTTTTTTCCAAAATAAGAAAATTATAACTCTTTGCACTTACACAAATACACACAAATATATAGGAACTTATCTTACATAAGGAATTACAGATGAATGATGACACACAATTTTAGTATAGTGTAGAAACAAAATAGCAAGAAGGGGAATAAGCAAAAAATTGCTTGATTTGGAAAACATGAAATTGCAAAAATAAAACAGAATTACAAGGACTTCTAACCTCATTTGGGTCAAAATAAGTTCTAACTAGGAGATGTTCAAGACGCAAATATCTTTCAGGTTGCTCTTGTTTCATGACACCCATCACCTGTGTTTGCCTTAAAATTGCGCGTGCAGTATCCAGTTCTCGAAGTTCAATCATTTCTAATACAATCTGCAACCATGAGAGTGAAAATTAAAATCTATTTGAAACATCATTAACTTGACCAAAATAAATAACATTCTAGAGTGTTATGAAGATCAAACAATATAGAGTAAAAGGCAAGAGTGTATGAATAACAAACACTGCTGAAATGCAATTCCTAAAAATCACAAACAACACTGCCATATCCAATAAAAAGCTTCTGTATTTGCACTGCTCAGTACACTTTATCCCCCCCCCCAAACCACGAGGACAGTGGAATTAATGACCAAAACTAGCCGCCCTTTTCTTCACTTTTTCTCTATCTTTTCTGGAAATGAGTTGACCAAAAATTTCTATTTTATCCAACCGGAGGAAGCCAAACAATTATATCCCAAAGTAAATGACGTGAAAAATTATTAGACCACTTACAGCACAGAAAAAATTACAAATCTCCACAAAAATTTTCATTCCTTTCTTTTTCAAAATGCCTATATAAATAAAGAGATTCCCAAGTTCCCAAGTTCCCAAGTTTTGAGGAACACAATCAAACCTCCTCACTAATATTGAACAGTGCATAATACAAAACAAATGATTATGCAGCTAAAAGCTAGTAGCTACTGCAACATATAAAGCATGTGTCAAGAAAATGAGAATGAAGAACCCAATATCTGACCCATGAGGGACACGGGACACCTGGCCACTACTTGCTAATGCTGACCATCAACATGGTTAGACAGATTGATCAAACACTGATGATTGTCAATCACTTCCTTTTCCACTTCGTCTGTAAACTTCGTCTGTAAATTGCATCACTATTTTGATCCTCAGCAACCTCTATTTCAACACTTCAGCTCCCTTTTTCCCGGTTTCCCACCCTTCTCCTTCTCTACAACTCAACCCAACCTTATTGCCCAACTAAAATTTTTCATATAAATGACAGAATTTAAAAGATGTTAACTAGTTAAAAAGTCCATAACCAGCATTAAAAGTTTGTGATAGAGGGGATATACGATACATACTATAAATCAAAGTGACTCATGCAAAATACCTGCTCATACAAATCCTCCAATTTATTCCTGGGAAGCTTAAGTTGAGAAACTTGAGGCAATATTGCATCCCATCTTCCACTATTAATATCAGCAAAAAAGGTTTCAATGCTGTCAACAGTATTCAAAGAAACCTGACACTCGTTCTGCAGTGTCTGAAACGTCTGATGCAAAGAATTTTCTTTGCAAAACTGAAGCACAATTTTGATGACACTGAAAAGGGCAATAAACAAAAATTGTTAACAATAAAAGATAATACACAAACAGAATCTATTGTGCGAGAAGCATAAATGAGTTACAACTAGACATGTACAAACAGCCAGAAGAAAATTGAAGCATTTGATTTTAAGTTATGAAAAAATGAGGAAAAATAATTAACGAAGAAAGAAAATTTCCTGCTTTCGACAAGCGGCAAATTATCGTACTCTGTTATGTAACAATTCGCAAATGAAGTATTAAACTTGTTACAAATACAAACACGGTGGATCATAGATTTAGTAAACGAAACTTACTCTCGAGCTTCAATTTCGAGTGTAGACATAGCTTCTATTGGGTTTGGAGGTTTACACTTTACACTGAGAGAGAGAGAGAGTGACAGAGTGAGCGTAGGGTTTTAGTGTTCTACATTTAGATTCAACTTAAAAAAAACAAAAACAAATACGGAAAAGGGGAGGTAGGTGCTGGGTAAAGGGATACGGGCCATCCTCGAAAGGTTTGGGCTAGGCTGACCGTTTAATAAAAAGAGTAAACCAGATTTTAGTACTTGAAATGTCCTCGATTTTAATAAATTATCATTTTAGTATGTAAAATTATAAATATTGGTTATATTAATTTTTGAAATTATTAAAATTTATATATTTTAAATAATTATTTGATTAATAAATTATAATTTTAAAAATTAATATGACTGATATTTATAATTTTATTAAATAAAATGAAAATTTACTTTTTTTGTTATAAGAGATTTACTCGTTAATAAATGGATTAGGGTGTTTAAAATATTAATTCAGGCCAATTTCATTGATTGTTAGTTGGCATATGTAGACCAAAAAATAAAAATATTATTTCGGCCTATTAGGATATATTTTGATAGAGAGTTTCAAAGGAAAAAGAAATGAAAGGCTTATTTTTTATTTTTAAATTAAGAGAATTATAAAATATTTATAAAAATAAATAAAAGATTATTGAAAGATTATATAATTATATTTCATTTTATTCTTTCATTTAAAAAAATCTCAAATATAAAAATTGTTTACACAAAATAAAGAATAAGTATTCTCTTCTTTTTTTCCCAAATCCTCTAAAACCTCAACTTAGAAACACACCCTTAAAATATTGGCTTGTTTGTTAACTTGTTATTTTTTTATTTATTACTAGTAATTTTCTTGGCAAAATTCATGGATTTCTTTTTCGTGTATTCTTAATATATTTTTTTATAGTTATATCAATATAATGTTAACTTTATATTTATGTACATTTGTACAAGTTATCTTAATAATTTTATTTTTAGAACACAATTATTCTTTAAAATAATGGTAAAAACACAATTAAATTATTGAAAATTATATATATAAAAATTATATGCTATCCATATTAATCAATTATAAAAATAATCAAAGATTGCTACTCAAATAATCAAACTAATATGAAAGTGCTAGTTAACTAATCTAGTAAAGTCTGTAGCATTTGTGTTGCTGGATAAAATTTGTAAAATTTCTCGTATCTTTTATCTTTAGAAAAATAATGAAACTAATAAAAATTATAAATAAATACTTTTAATGTGGTATTTTAGAGGAGGTCCATTTATTTATTTATTTTTATCTGCAATTCACATTTATTCATTTCTTAAATCCAGAGCAAGCAACTCTGCAAAACAAGAAGGGGACTCCTCTACCAAATTGCTAAGCTCTACTAATTTGGCATAGGAGGCAATGAAGTCAGCAACCATAGTACAACACCGAGGAGTATAATAGGCATTAAAACATGAAATCCAATAAGCAATTGCAAAAATGTCTCTAAGGACAAAACCATTGTGAGATAAATCCTAAATATCTTCGGTTATGCAACTATAGACGTTCTTCGCGTCACACTCCCTTGTATTTTATGCGATTTTACAGCCATGAACTTTCCACAATAGTCGCGAATCACAATACCCACCCCAAATGAGTGGTCCTCAGCAAAGATGGAGACATCAACCCAGACCATAACCATCATTTCCAGCTGGTCCAGTGGATTACTGCAGAATATTTATTGGAGAAATGGAAGCCAAGACTGCATATCCGCGATCTCATTATCACCTGTTATAGATACATTACAATCAAAGATTACATTCCTCACAGCACAGCAATTTGAGAACAGATGCCACACTGCTTCAGAACAGTCTCTGGCTCTCTGCATAAATAACAACCATCACCAACGTCCACTCCCTTGCTGAGCAACCGAGTTCTGGTAGGAAAGATGTTGCTCACTACTCTCCAAAGGAAAATCTGATTCCTTGGTGGGATGTTCAATTTCCATAGCCTTTTCCAAAAAAAGGTTTGAATTGTGACAGGAACACGAGAGCTTGTAACATTGCCAGTATTTGTGGATTCACTCATCTTCCTACTCCAAGCTACCTTATAGCTACTCTTAACTGAATACATCCCTTTAGAATCATGCGACCAGACCAGAGAATTTGGGGTATAGACCGAAGGCAATGGTAGCTGGAGGATTGGCTTTGCATCTTCATGTGTGAAAACTTGTAAGACCTTCATTCCACCTTCTGGGTTCCTGTGTCATTAGTTGCGAAACATATTCAAGCGTAAGGTCATGAATTCGAGGTGACCCTACCCTGAATTCCCTGTTGTTTGGCAGCCATGGGTCTTGCCAAATTTTTGTTGTGACGTCGTCGCCTATTCTCCAAACTGCCCCCAATTCTAAGATTTTCCTCCCTTCCATGAGGCTTCTCCAAGTATAAGAGGGATTGGTGCCACTGTGTGCATTTAAGAAGCTCCCAGAGGGAAAGTACCGTGCCGTCAAGATTCTAGCCACCGAAGTCTCTGGATAGATGAGAATTCTCCACCCGTGTTTGGTCAACATTGCCAAATTATAGGTATGGAGATCTCTAAAATGCAGGCCACCTGCTTCTCTAGACCAGCTTAGTATCTCCCACAATACTCAATGAATTTTTCTTGCATCTATTTGGTCACCCCACCAAAACTTTCCCATTATACTCTAAACCTCCGTACACAGTGAAATAGGAATTTTAAAACAAGACATAGAATATGTTGGGATAGCATGTGCAACCGCTGTTATGAGCACTTCCTTACCTCCTTTGGAAAATAGCTTCTCCTTCCATCCTTGGATCTTCTTCTATACTTTATCCTTGAGTGACTGGAAAACATAATTTTTTGACCTTCCCACCATGGACAAAAGGCCCAAATATTTCTCCGAGAAAACCACTGACAAGCTTGGCAAATTTCTTGTTTTAAATCAGCATTTACATTTGGACTAAATAGAAATGTAAAATTTTCGAAGTTAACATATTGACCTGAAGCCTCGCCTCCCTATATGTTTGAGAAACCACCAACCACGTTATGTCTTCTTCAGCAAGCAAATCTTTTTCAGCATTCTTAGCCTTTTGAAGTAAAGTCCAAAGTTGAATGTTTCTTGGTAACTTTTGGTGCAACCACAGAAACATGAGAATCTCTATTCCCTGCTTATGCATAATTGCTCTCTTCTAGCACGTTTGTTTTTAACATCAATAAAAAACCCTTTCTCCTAGACCTCGTGTGGATAAGCAGAATATGATTGCAAAGAGACATCAAGGTCTTGAGACCACTGTGAGAACAAGAAAAAAGACAGAGAATTCTCAAGGAAGAAAAAGGAGCTTCCATGCCTCTTTGTATTGAATAAAAAATGATCATTTTACCTAAAAAGATTAAGTACTTCCTCTTTAATGTAAAAAGTATTCCTATTTATAGAGGATGACTATACATAAAGGAAATACAATAAAGTATATATCATTGAAAATAGCACACCTCTAACCGAAATCTAGGCATATGAGAAAGTCATTCAACTTTCTGTTCCACACCAAGAAGAGCTTTCTCCATTCTAGAAGGTTGTGAGGAGGAAAATAAATTAGTAAAGTAACTATTAGCAAGCTTTTCTAGCTCGGCAGATCCTTGCACCCAATTATCATGCTCATCCTTTAATCTTGAGATCTTATTTTGTCATGTTTCTAGCGGTGGCCCTGCTATGAAAAAAATTTGTATTGGAATCCCTTTCCTTGAGCCACTCCACCCTTGAACGTTTTCTCCACATAATTTCTTGCCTCTGTAATAATTCATTCATTTCTTTCTTCCTTTCTTTCAGCTCTTGAAGATTCTCAGTTGTAGGTTCTTTGCGGGTCAACTTAGTAATGGACTTCTGAACTTTGTCAATTTGCTTGTTAACATTACTGAAACTAGAGCAATTACTCACCAACTGAATGGAATCAACCATATCAACCACAGACAAGACATCCCCCATAGATCTCCAAGCTAACTGGGTAATCTCTTCAAAGCGGAATGGCCGTTCCTTAGATGTCTCGGTGTTATTGCTGTGCTCCACCTCCAACTCTAACAACACTAGCAGGTGGTACGAGTGAGAGGAGTGAAGATGAGACACCCTGCAGTTTCTCCATATTTCTATCCATTAGGAGTTTGCCACAAAGTGATCCAACCTGAACTGGATATTCTATTCATCAGCACATCCATTACTCCAAGTAAAATCATGGCCTGTGCACCCCAAATCTATCAACCCGCAAGTGTCAATGGCATCTCTAAAAGCATCAATCTGGCTAATGACTCTTGGCTGGCCACCTTTTTTCTCTAAGGGACTTAACACCTCATTAAAATCATCGCCCACCAACCACGTTATGTCTTCTTCAGCAAGCAAATCTTTTAGCATCTGCCACGTTGAATGTTTCTTGGTAACTTTTGGTGCACCACAGAAACATGAGAATCTCTATTCCCTGCTCTCTCTAGCACGTTTGTTTTTAACATCAATAAAGTGTGCAGAATATGATTGCAAAGAGACATCAAGGTCTTGAGACCACTGTGAGAACAAGAAAACAGAGAAGAAGGAAGAGGAGCTTCCTGCCTCTTTGTATTGAATAAAATAAAATCTTCCTCTTTAATGTAAAAGCATTCCTATTTATAGAGGATGGCTATACATAAAGGAAATACAATAAAGTATATATCAAACACAATAAATCTAACATCTCCTTCAAACTCAAGTAGGTGTGGAAGGAACCAACTTGAGTTTGGAAACTAGTGTGTGAAAGCGACCAGGAAGATGAGCTTTGGTAAAGATATCAGCGGGCTGATCAAGAGTGCCAATGGAGAGAAGATGAAAAACACCACGAAGAATGTGTTGGCGAATAAAGTGGCAATCGATCTCAATGTACTTAGTGCGTTCATGAAAAACATCATTGTGAACAATTTGAATGGTACTCTAGTTGTCACAATAGAGGTTAGTGGAAGAAGACTGAAAGACGCCCAAGTCATCAAGAAGCCAACAAAGTCAGAGTATTACAGATGTGGTGTCAGCAAGAACTCGATATTCGACTTCAGTACTGGAACAAGTAGTCAAGGTCTGTTTTTTACTTCATCACGAGATAAGAGCATCACCAAGAAAAATACAATAACCAGTGGTGAAACGACGATTAGTAGGATCTCCTCCCCAATTAGCATTAGAATAAGTTCGGAGGATTAAGGAAGAGTCAACAAAGAAATGAAGCCTATGAAATAGGATACCTTTCACATACTGAATAATGCGAAGGATAGCCACAAAGTGAGTAGAGCGCGGAGTTGACATGAACTGACTGACTAAGTGGACAGCATAGGAAATGTCAAGACGAGTGACAGTGAGATAAATCAGGATGCCTACCAACTGTTGATATAGAGTGGGATTATTAAGTACAGTACCATCCATAGGAATAAAACGAATATTGGGCTCAAGAGGAGTGGACTCAATGCGACTATCTGTAAGGCCAGCTCAAGAAATGAGATCATATACATACTTAGCTTGAGATAAGAAAAGACCATCAGCAGAGGAAAGAACTTCAAGACCCAAAAAAATAACTGAGGGGACCAAGATCCTTCATTTCAAAGTTGCGGCTCAAGGAGGCTTTAAGATCCGCAATGCCAGAAGTGTCCTCTCCAGTAATGATCATGTCATCAACATAAAGAAGCAAATTCATAGTGTCTTGATCAATCCGACAAATGAAAAGAGCTGAGTCATGAGGACTAGATAAGAACCCAAGCTAATTGATGGTAGAACTGAATTTAGCAAACTAGGCTCGAGGAGCCTGTTTAAGACCATACAAAGCCTTACGAAGAAGACAGACCTTATTGGGTGAACAAGCATAACCTGGGGGTGGTCGCATATAAATTTCTTCGTCTAAGTCACCATTAAGAAAAACATTTTTCATATCCATCTGATTAAGTGACCACTTTTGAGTAGCGAAAATAACAAGAAGAGTACGAATTGAGGTGATACGAGCAACAGGGACAAAGGTCTCCTCATGGTCAATACCATACTCTTGAGTAAATCCCTTAGCAACCAAGCGAGCCTTGTATCATTCAATAGAACCATCAAGTATACCTATTTATATCCCACAAGTGCCTTGCTAGTAGCAGGATCAACCAGGTCCCAAGTATTGGTGTTCTCCAAAGCCTGTAACTCTTCCTGCATAGCTTGCTGCCAATAGGGATCTATGGAGGCTTCTTGATAGGTCTGAGGTTCATGAAAGTGGAGCATGGTAGAAAATAATGATAATCACGAAGATAGCTAGGATGAGTTCTTACCCTAGTTGGACGCTCAGAAGGAGGAGGAGGTGTAGGTGTAGGAGCAGAATCTACATCTGGAACAGTATCATCGGGAGTAGTTGGAATATCAGAAGTGTCTGGAAGCTCACCAGAGGAACCTGTATCAGGATCACTAGGAAAAGGATGAATAGAGGGGTTAGTGAAAAAATGACTTGAGGTGGAAGGAATGGACTTGAACTTAGACAGAGAGGAAAACATGATATGTTCCCAAAAAATGACATGACAAAAAATACGAATACGCTAAAAGATGGGATCCCAACAATGGTAACCTTTGTGTTCTATCCCATAACCAAGAAAGCAACAAAGACGAGCACGAGATTCAAGTTTAGTGTATTCATAGGGTTGAAGAAGTACAAAACAAGCATAACCAAACCTTTTTAGAGAACTATAATCTGGAGGAGTATTATGAAGACGCTCAAAGGGGGAAAGATTACCAATGACAGAGGATGGAAGACGATTAATGACATAAACAGCAGTGAGAATGGCTTCACCCCAAGCACACTCTAGACAAGAGGAAGAGATAAGCATAGCACGAACAGAGTCAAGAATATGACGGTGTGTTCTCTCAGTACAACCATTTTGTTGAGAGGTACTAGGACATGAAAATTTTAAAAGGGCAACCTGTGTAGCAAGAAAAGTCAAAAGCTTTAAGTCACGATATTCCATAGCATTATCACGACAAAAAACTTTAATAACTTTTGAAAATTATGTCTTGATCATTGTGGCAAAATCAATATAAATTTGAGGCAATTCATGATGATGTTTTATAAAGTAAATCCAAGTAAAACATAAACAATCATCAATAAATAGCACAAAATATTTAGAACCTCCCATTTTGGGTGTAGGAGTGGGTCCCCAGACATCAGAATGCACAAGATCAAAAGAGGAATAAGAAATAAAAGTACTTTTATTAAAAGATAATGCTAGTTGCTTAGCAATTTGACAAGAAGTACAATTAAGAGATTCATTACTAATTGAACCTAGAGTTCCCTGAGAAATAAGAGATCGCATTTTTCCCAAAGAACTGTGAACAATATGTTGATGCCATAGCTGAATGGAGGAGGAAGGAGAAGTAGCACAAAGGTTGGACACAAGAGGAACATGAAGTCTAGTTAGCTCAAATAATCTTCTGATCTTACACTCAATCCCTATGACTTGTCCCGTCCGTGGATCCTACACATGATAACCAAAGGAAGAAAAGGTGAGTTCATAAGTAAGATCACACAGTTGCCCCACAGAAATAAGATTGAAATTTAATTTGGGAATGAGATAAGTGTCAAGAAAATTAAAGGTGGATAAAGAGATGGAACCCTTATGACTTACGTTCATAAAAAACTCATCAGCGGTATGTATTGAGTGAGTTGAATGTTTAGTAGATAATGAAGAAAAAAGATGGGATGCAGATGTCATGTGGTTACAACATACAGAGTCAAAATACCATTTAGGATTACCAAGTTTAGTGGATAAAGCAATAGAGGGATTACCAGAAGTGGAAAGAATTTGCTTAAGGAGAGACTCGAGGTCACTAGGAGAAAAGATAGTCTAGAAGATAGTGGAATAATAGGCTAGAGAGTCATTGGCAGCAGCAGCAGTAGCAAGAGCAGGTTTGGAGGAACTAGAACGAGGTTGAGTCCTATGCTGGTCAGGCCTTGGTGGACGAGTAGGGCAGTGCTCGATCAAATGACCCGGCAGTTTATAGTATCGACAAATCAGGGAATGGCAATTAGGTGCAGTGTGGCATTTTCTTTTGTAGGTATGACATTCTACACTGGGGCATTCTGGAAAAGCATGCCCAAGACGGCGACAGTGACAACAAAATTTTCCTTTTTTTATCTATTGTTTAGACCAGTCTTTAGCTTACCATTGAGGGATAATGACTTGTCCCCGGTAACAGCGCCAAAAACTTGTTTGTCCCAAAATAGGCCACAAGTGCTGATAACTCCATAAAATATAGTTATTTGTGCTCTATCTCTGTGCTAGAATGAATGTTTAGTCCTTGTTTATAATGCATATTTGGAAGGTTTTGTGCTTATATTTGTCATATTCTGATTCTAATGTCTTTCTATGTGTTATTAAGCAAATTGTGCTTAAATCATTAGAGATTAAATAGATTTATATATGTTACTGATTTGATGTTTTCTCCATGTTAGGAAGGGCTCCAAACAAAGTCAAATATGGAGCATTTGACCTAAAAGGTTAATAGGAAGTCAAATCTACATTTCAGCAGTCAACGCCGCGGCGCAAGGTTGTGTACGCCGCGGCGCAGAGAGGCATCTCAGCCATTCCATACTTGAACCCGAGAGTTCAGCGCCGTGGCCCAGAAGATGGGTGTGCCGCGGCTTAAAGAGACCAACCCAATGGGCGTCACGACGGAAGATAGTGTGCGTCGCAACACAATGCTGTGACTGGCATGTATCTTATAAAGAATGTGTTTTGATGATAACAAACTTAAAGATGTTGCAAGATCAAGTCCAAGAGTATCGAGACCATCAAGTATAGCTTTTAGGACTTCAATCATTTTGTAAAGGTATATAAAGATTCACAAATAGCTCAATCTTACGTTTCGAAATAGCACACAAGTTTTCAAGGCTTCAATATGGTTTTTAACTTCCAAGGAATTAATCATCTCGTGTCCATAAGCTTACAAGATCATATGGAATCAAAAGCAACATTTAAAAAAGCATGAAACCTATTTTTCACATGTATTATTCGAATAAGGGGTTCCTTATTCGAATAACACAAGTCAGAGATTCCAAATAATCTTTCAGGAAAGGATTTATTCGAATAAGTCCTGTGTTATTCGAATAAATGATTCAAAAAACATTTTGGCACGAATAAGTTATTCGAATAACAAAGTGTTATTCGAATAACACATTTCCAGGAAGTCACTTTATTAAATGGTTATTCGAATAACAGAGTTGTTATTCGAATAACAAGCCTTTCAACAAAACCATGTTTAATTGGTTATTCGAATAACAATGTTGTTATTCGAATAACGAGAACTCAAAAAATCAATTATTCGAATGAGTTATTCGAATAACATGAATGTTATTCGAATAACATATTTTCCCATAAGCCATACAATTAAGTGGTTATTCGAATAACTAAGGTGCTATTCGAATAACACATTACAGAGGAAAATACGCTTGTGCTATTTAAAGCCTTATTCGAATAAGAATTCTCTTATTCAAATAAGAGAGGTTTCCAAAAACAGAAATTAACGGATAGTTACGTATCATTAAATGCTCCAACCACCTCCCAATGGCTCTAAACTTCAATGACTTATATATATAAGTTGTTGGGCATTTATGAGGGTTAGACAATCAATCTAAAAAACCTTGGTTGAGCATTAAAAACGAGTTTTCATCTATTTCTCCGTTAATACTCTGTTTCTGAGCGTAAACCGTGAATCATATACCCATTGAATTTTCAGTTGTATTATTTGCTCTTTGAAGAGAGTTTCTACCTATTCAATCTTTGTATAATCTCTAGAGAGGGTGAGGCATCCCTCCAAACTGTAAAAAGGTGAGGTATCCCTTAGAAAATAGAGGCTCAAGCATAAGGGTGAGGTATCCCAAAGTGTTGAGTGCTCAAGATTGTAGTGGTTATCAAGCACCCATTGAAACTTGAAGATATAGTAAAAAATCTCAAGTTGTTGCTTGGGGACTAGACGTAGATCACAAGTGGATTAGTGATCGAACCAAGATAAACCATTGTGTTTGTTTTCTCTAAACCCTTTTCTTTATTCTGTGCACTGTTTTATTGAATTGCTTGAATATTGTCTTCTTTGGCTATCACATTTATAAGTAAAAGTGTATATCTCATATATCCTCTCATCTCTAATCATTCAATAGCTTCAACGAAAATTGGTTATCAAACGATTTGCGAAAGATTTATGAACTTGTTTTACTTACTCAATTCACCCCCTCTCTTGAGTATTGAGGCCACTTGGTAACAAGTGCGGCAAGCTGAGCTTATAAATAGGATTTTTCATGTTTTTCTCAGTCTCTAGGTCATTTTTTTCTAGGTCTTGGCCGTTTGAGCCATTTCCATTTTAGGTTTTCTTAGTTTTAGTTAGTTTTAAGTTAGAAAGCTTTGGCTAAATCTCCATTGATGGTGGATTAGAGGCTAGGAACAAGGATGAAGGAGGATTCAAGCTTCAGAGACAAATCAATGAGTTTCCTTTCTCTTTTCCCTTTCTCTCTTCTCTTCCTTATCTTCCTTGGATATGATTTTACTTGTGTTTTCATGTTCATTGTATAGCTGAGCTGTATTTAGGGATATTTTGGATCCTTTTCTATATATATTAATGATGTGTTCTTCTCTGAGTTTATGTGAATGTTTAGTTATTATTCAATCATAATCTATACGTAATGCTTGTTGTTGGTTGGTCATCAATTGCATGATCCTAATATTACAAATGAACTAGACATAGGGATTTGTTAATATGGATATGGTATGGTTGATGCATGTTCGACGAGTTCAATTGGCTTGGATGAGTTGATTTGCTAACTGGATAGAAGTATACCTTTTAGTCATGCATAGTGTGTGATTGAGAATAGATCGTTTATGAGTGGATGTTGCGCTAGCTTTCAAGGAAACTTAGTGAGTTGGGCAATTGAAACCATGGTTGATTGACCTAGACATAGGCTTTTAGCTAATGAATATTCTCAAGCTAACTTAATCAGTGCATTTATGTTAATGAAGAGGATTACATGTTGTTGGTAGATGTAGGAGGTGAAGAAGGATTTCCTGAAACCTAACCGTTTATCTTTATTATTTTTGTAGATTAGATTTAGTTTAGTTTATTACTTTTATCTATTTTTATGTCCTTGAATAGAATTGATTAAGTTATTAGTTGGTATTTAGCTTTATAAACAATTATCCTCGTGGTAATGAACTTTTACTCTGTATCTGTATTACTTAAGCGATCCGTGCACTTGCGGTTAGCAAATAGGCAACATGTTTGATCCTGTCAAGTTTTTGGTGCCTTTCCTTTTGTAGGTATGGCATTCTACACTAGGGCATTCTGGAAGAGCATGACCAAGACGGCGATAGTGATAACCGAATTTTCCCTTTTTTATCTATTGTTTAGACCAATCTTTAGCTTACCATTGAATGATAATGACTTGTCCCTGGCAACGGCGCAAAAAACTTGTTTGTCCCAAAATTGGCCACTAGTGCACAGGTCATTCAAGTAATAAAATAAAAAGTATAGATCATTCCCTCGAGGATAAGTTTACTTTCAATACTAAATATTAACCAATAGCTTACTTAATTCTATTCAAGAACATAAAAATAGGGAAAAGTAATTAAACTAAATCTAAACTACAATAACAATAAAGATAATGGTTTAGAGATCTAGGGAATCCTTCTTCACCTCCTATTTCATACTAATGACATGCAACCCTTATAAGCAACATTAATAAATTATTAAGTTAGCTTGAGAATCTGATTTAGTTAAAAGCCTATGTCTAGGTCAATCAATCATAGTTTCATTTACCCAATCCATTAAGTTTCCTTGAGAACTAATGCAAACTCCAGTCATGAATGATCTATTCTTAATCACACAGTATACATGGCTAAAAGGTATATTTCTATCCAGTTAGCGAATCAACTCA
Organism: Ormosia semicastrata; assembly: GCA_029884595.1. Classification (NCBI taxonomy): domain Eukaryota; kingdom Viridiplantae; phylum Streptophyta; class Magnoliopsida; order Fabales; family Fabaceae; genus Ormosia; species Ormosia semicastrata. Next base: position 7,125,829 of record JAQQTO010000039.1, on the reverse strand, counting down.
TCCCGCCATTGGAATAGAATCGAACATGTATCAACCATATATTAGATCTAAAATCCAAATTCCTATGTCTAGGTTCATCAGACTTCAACAAATCATTCAAAAGCTTATCAAACCTTCAAAAGCATTAAGAACCATATGATTGAACATAACTAAACATTAATATATACTCAAAAGATAACATAAACATCAATAATCATAGAAAAGATTCAAAGTATCCATAAATACAGCTCAGCTAATCCATGAACACAAATTACAACACAAAAACAGTGCTCAAAAGATAAAGAAAACAAGAGAAGGAGAAAGGAGACGGAGAAATTTCATTAGATGTGATCCTTTGAAGCTCAAATCATCTTCCCTAAGGAAGATGACCTCCATCCTAGCCTCCCTTGGCCTCCTCAGCCTCCAAAATATAATTTCCAGCCGCAGCTTCTCAAAATCTAGAAAGTCATTCTAAGAAAATCTGATAAAATTCTATTTATAGGCTCAATTCTGCACCTTACGCCACGGCGCACACTCCTTTGTGCCACGGCACGCATTGAGTCGGTCACCTAGAGTCACGGCGCACACTCCTTTGTGTCGCAGCGATCTCTCCCAGAATGTCACTTGGTCATTCTCTTGGGCTTTTGAGCCTTGAATTGCTCCAATTCCTCTATTTTAAGCCCATCCTATATTAGGAAAATCACCAAGTTAAATATAAATTATAAATCAACTAAATCACTTAATGAATACATACAAATTGCTCATAATTATATAGAGAGACATTCAAAGGAAATTTAACCAATATAAGCATAAAATCTCTCATATATGCATAATAACAATGACATAACATTCTATCAAACACAATTATGGGGCACAAATAACTACATTTCATAGAGTTATCACACCCCCAAACCTAATTTATTGCTAGTCCTCAAGCAATACAAAGTATGATAAAGTAAACTCATATTAATCAATTCATGCTCATATACATTCAACACTTCAATTTTCATTTAATCACAACCAGTGTACAATGATTATTTAAGCCCTCAAAAGATGGACATGCCTCATAATTAAGCTCAACACATATACAATCCTAAACACCCTCAATCCAGCTTCTAATCATGCACATGACATTTCCCACAAACATGCTAGTCAAACTTATCTTTTTCAAATCATGCTCATCCGGATAAGTTTATTGATCAATCAATTTTGAGGCATTCATTATTGCTTTATATTTGGCCTAATTGATGATAATTGTATCCAATATTATGTTTGTGGGTGAGTTTTAGATGATTGGGCCTCATTGAACTTAGTTGTAAAAGCTTTATTAATTTTCAGAATTTAACTCATTTTGACCTTTCTGTCTTGTACAGGCCATATCTTAGGCTACAAATGTCACATTTGGATGATCTTGGTGTCCCTTAAAAGCTGAGACAAAGATACACAATTTTACATCTGATGCCATTTTTCTAATTCAACTGGATTCAGGGTGAAATTGAGCCTCAAAGTTACGACATTGTTGCTGTCATAAAGCTTGGACCTTCCCTCACTGATTTGGGCTTAACTATCTCAATTTAAACCCAAATAAGGCAAATTATATGTCTTTGAAAAGCTTATTCAGAGAGCTACAGTTTGGGCTAGGGTTAGATTAGGAATTACAGAATATTTTTTAGTTACAAATAGGTTAAGGCAGAATATGAAAAGTACCTCTTTTTGAATCCTGATTTTTGAGTTTTATGATTTGAATCAAGAAACCATTTTTCTTCTCTTTTCATTTTCTCTATTTCATTTTTCTCTTTTCTTTGATCTGTATCTTTTCAATGGTGATGGCCATGGAAGGCTAAAGATCTAATCAATCCAAGGAATTCAATGATTGTGGTTAGAGTTTTGAGTTCTTTTGTTTAATTGTGATTTCTGATTGTGTTCTTCCCTCTTCTCATTCTTCAATTGATTTATGATTATGTTTTCGAAATTAAAGATAGATTTGGATTGATTAATCTGAGTTAAATGGAGAATAGATCATCGATTGGTAATCTATGTTAATTCAGAATTGTGTTTAATTCAATCTTAATCAAGAATTGCGATTGTGATTTTATTTTAGTTGATCAAATTCTAGGTGATTATCTAGTTGAATTCGAATTAACAGAGGTAAATGCATAAAGAATTCTACCCTCTTTGAACTATGATTAACTCTGTCACTTGAATTGAAGACCTTGGATTGGTGTTTCCAGTTTTGAATTTACTTCTAATTATTGTTGAATTTATATTCTGTTACTTGATGAACAAAACCCCCTACCTATTGATAACTTCTAATATGCTTGAGAAATCCGAATTGATCCTTGGGAGATGACTTAGGTTATGCACTATGCTATATTCCATTTAAATCCTAGTCTATTTTGAGGCGAGTACAACATCGCTCATCAAAATTTGGCGCCGCTGCCGGGGATCTTTTCGTTTTTAATTGATCATATTAAGTTTAAGTTGTAGTTGCATTTTGTTCCTGTTTCCACATTCTATTTTTGCATTCTGTTTCATCAATTGTTTTTGCATTTGCATTCTGTTTCGTCAAAACAAATTCTATTATATTCATGTAATTGCATTTCTGGTGCATTATCCATTGTGCATTGTGTTTATTCTGTCGTTTTTGCATTCTGCTGCACTGTTACATTGGATTACTGTTGCATTGGATTTGCTTCATTCTGCTACAAATTTCGTGCCACTATTATATTGGATTTTGCTGCATTCTATCATTCCTGTTATTGTGCATTGCATGATTGCCTCATACTCGTATTGCATTACTTAGCACACCACACTGCTCATTCTGCTGCATTGTGCATTTTGTTCATTCTGCTGCTGTTTTTGCATTGTTATTGTTCCATTGACTTTTGCTGCTATTGACCATCCTTTTGTTGATCTTATTGCCAATTGCATTGTAAGACCTCATTGTGAGTGTTATGCATTCATTTTGGGCGTGTTCCTGGCTTCCTACCACTGTTTCATACACTGTTAGTACTTTTTTCCTAATTTCTGGTGCAGGGGAGAACAAAGTGCAATCTGGCCAACTCTGATTGAGCTAAAATTTGGTCTCCAAGGGTAAAACATCATTTGGAGCAAAGTGATCCTCTAAGGATCAGCTACTCAGATTTTAGCCAATTTCCATCATTTGGAAAGGTTTTTGCCTTTTATAATTTAGATTGAGCTGAGACTTGTTCCCTTGAAGGAAAACGGCATTTTAAGCAAGGCTTAGATTATCTAAGGTCACTCACTTTTAAGCTAAATTCCATCGTTTAGACCATTTTTTTAATTTTTGAATATTTTTTATTGCATTTTTAAGTTCCATTTTTGTGTAGTTTTTAGTTTGTGGTGGTCCCATAATTTTTAAAAATCATTTGATAAGTCAATTTGATTTATTTTAGTTCATTTTTGCTGTTTGATAGTCAATTTTGCCTGATTTTGTGTTTTTAAGTTTTCCATGTTACATGACTAGGTCTAACCCTGGTATACTGCATCCTTTTGATCCTGAGATAGATAGGACTTTTCATTCTTTGCATAGATCTCATAAGATTGATTCTACACTTGATGAGCATATAGGAAGTAGTCATCATAATAGTGATTCTGCATCTGAATTTTCTATACATAGTCATCATAAAAGTGATTCTGCATTTGAATTTTTTGATTCTGTGCATTCTGTCATTGATTCTACTGAGAACACTGATATTATGGATGAAAGAACCTTGAAAGAGCTTGCTGCACCTGATGTTACATATCAGTCTTTATGCATTCAGTATCCTGATGTTGATGCTCTTTTTGAACTTAAATTTGAATTGATTCATTTGTTGCCTAAGTTCAGTGGTCATGCGGGTGAGTACCCTCATAAGCATCTTAAGGAGTTCCACATTGTGTGTTTGACCATGAAGTCTCAAGGCATTCCAGAAGATCACATTAAACTTCGAGCATTTCTTTTCTCCTTACAGGATGCTGCTAAGGATTGGCTGTACTATTTGTATCCAAGTTCTGTCACTTGCTGGAATAATCTTAAGAGGCTATTTTTGGAGAAATTTTTTCCTGCATCAAGAGCTGCCTCCATTAGAAAAGAAATATGTGGCATTAGGCAATTTGACAGAGAGACATTATATGAATACTGGGAGAGGTTTAAGAAGATGTGTGCAAGTTGTCCTCACCATCAGATCAGTGACCAGTTACTCATCTAGTATTTTTATGAAGGTCTGCTTCCTATGGATAGGAGTATGGTTGATGCTGCTAGTGGAGGGGCATTGGTAGACAAGACTCCTCTGGCTGCAAGGAATCTGATTGAGAATATGGCTACTAATTTCCAATAATTTGGCACTAGAAGTAACTCAGTGGTGTTGACTAGAGGTGTCCACGAAATTGAAGCTGCCTATTCTGCAGATCACAGGAAATTGGAAAATAAAATTGATGATCTTGCATCTTTGGTGCGACAACTGGCTGTGAATCAGCACCAGCAGCCTGTTATAGTAGTTCCTGCTAGAGTTTGTGGCATCTGCACTTATGCTAATCATCCCACAGATGCTTGTCCTACTCTACAAGAGGGTGACACTGATGGTACCCCACAGGCCTATGCAGCAAACATCTATAACAGCAGCCTCAGCAGCAGCAGCAGCAACCGAGTTATGATCTGTCCTCCAACAGATATAACTCAGGCTGGAGAAATCATCCCAATCTGAGGTGGGGGAATAACTCTTCATCATCTGCTCCTACTCAATTTAGGTAGCAGCAGCAGCTCCCTTTCCAGTCCACTGCAGCATCTAGTAGGCCGTATCAGCCACCTTTTATGCAGCAGCAGAATATGCAGCAGCCTACTATAGTACCTCCTAAATCTGAGCCAACCTTGGAGGAATTGATGAAGCAAATGGCAATGAACAACTTGCAGTTCCAGCAGAGAACAGAAGCTACCATTCAGAATTTGGAGAACCAGATTGGACAACTTGCTAGTTCAATGAACTAATTACAGACACAAAATTCTGACAAGTTGCCTGCACAAACCGTGGTGAATCCAAGAAATGTGAGCGCTATCACTCTCAGATATGGTAAGACTGTTGATGCGCCAGATTGTCGATTGCAACATGGATTAGATAAGGAGAGTAAGGGGCAGCAAGCCATACCAGAAATTCCATGTAGCAGCAAAATAGAGAAAACAGATTCTGAGAGTGAGAAGACAGATCCTAGTGTAGTTACTGATGAGCAGGAGCAATCCATCCCACTACCATTCCCTCAGAGGGTTATGCAGCTTAAGAAAACTTTTGAGACTGACACAGATAGGGAGATCTTGGAGACTTTTAGGAAGGTTGAGGTGAACATTCCTCTCATTGAAGCAATCAAACAAATTCCAAGATATGCCAAGTTTCTTAAGGACTTGTGCACTCACAGAATGAGGTTAAAGGAAAATGAGAAGATCAGTATGGGGAGGAATGTGTCTGCACTTATTCAGCCTACAATGCCCCAAAAATGCAAGGATCCAGGGATTTTTACTATTCCATGCACCATAGGCAATAACAAATTCAAAAATGTCATGTTGGATTTAGGTGCTTCAATCAATGTTATGCCTATGTCTGTGTTTAACTCTCTTGCCCTTGGACCCTTACAGAATACAGGAGTTATCATTCAGTTGGCAAACAAGAGTAATGCATACCCTGCTGGACTCATTGAAGATGTCCTTGTTAAAGTTAATGATTTGGTCTTTCCCGCAGACTTCTATATTTTGGATATGAATGGAGAATCTGAATCCAGCAAGGCTCCCATCATTCTTGGCAGACCTTTCCTCAAAACTGCCAGAACTAAGATTGATGTCCATGCAGGCACTTTTTCCATGGAGTTTGGAGATAGTGTGGTCAGATTTAACATTTTGGATGCCATGAAGCATCCCATGGAGGAGCATTATGTTTTCCATATAGATTTGCTAGCTGATATAGTTGATGATAACCTGTCTGAGTTCTTTGCTGTTAATTTCCTAGATTTTGATGATTTTGATGATATTTACACTTGTTCTACTTGTATTGAGTCTGAAATATGCAGTGTTTATGTTGAGATTGCATCTTGTTTACATGATGATTTTGATGCAGATTTTGATGCAGATTTTACAGGTTCTAAACATTTTGATGGTGGTGTAGCTGCGAATTCCATGGAGTCAGAATGCAGCAGTTTGGATTGTGTAGGGTTATAGGTTGTAGACACAGTTCCTACCACTAGGATACTTCCATCTGTAGTTCAGCCACCTACACTGGAGCTTAAGCAACTTCCACAGCACCTTAAGTATACATACTTAGAGGATGATAATAAGCTGCCAGTGATTATTTCTACTCGCCCTCCATGCTGAGCAGGAGGATAGGTTGCTGCAAATACAGAGGAAGCATAAGAGAGCTATCGGGTGGACTTTGGCTGATATTCCTGGCATTAGTCCTTCCATGTGCATATACAGAATACTTCTTGAGGATGGTGCTAAGTCAGTAAGACAACCACAGAGGCGACTCAACCCTTTGATCCTGGATGTGGTAAAGAAGGAGGTGACCAAGCTTCTACAAGCTGGCATCATCTATCCGATATCAGATAGTGCTTGGGTGAGTCCAGTTCAAGTGGTTCCAAAGAAGTCAGGAATCACAGTAGTGAAAAATGATCGCGATGAGCGGATTCCTACTAGAGTGCAAAGTAGCTGGAGAGTTTGTATTGATTACAGGCGGCTCAACTAAGCAACCAGAAATGATCATTTTCCTTTGCCTTTTATTGATTAGATGCTTGAGCGCTTGGTTGGAAAATCTTACTACTGTTTTCTTGATGGCTTTTCAGGTTATTTCCAGATCCACATAGCACCAGAGGACCAGGAGAAGACCACATTCACTTGCCCCTTTGGCACTTTTGCCTATAGGAGGATGCCTTTCGGCCTATGCAATGCCTCTGGAACTTTCCAGCGATGCATGGTAAGTATCTTTTCAGGCTTTTTAGAGAATTGCATTGAGGTGTTTATGGATGATTTTACTGTTTATGGTTCCTCCTTTGATGCCTGTTTGGACAGTCTGGATAGAGTTTTGCATCGCTACATTGAGACTAACCTTGTTCTTAATTATGAAAAGTGTCATTTTATGGTAGAATAGGGCATAGTCTTAGGCCATGTGATCTCCTGGAAGGGTATAGAGGTAGATCCTGCTAAAATTGATGTTATTTCCCAGTTGCCTTACCCATCTTGCGTGCGAGAGGTTCGTTCTTTTCTTGGCCATGCAGGTTTCTACAGGTGGTTCATTAAAGATTTCAGTAAAAAGGCCCTTCCAATATCCAACTTGTTGCAGAAAGATATTGTCTTTGATTTTGAAGACAGGTGTAAAGAAGCTTATGATTGCCTTAAAATAGCTCTGACCACCACTCCCATCATTCAGCCACCCGAGTGGACACTCCCTTTTGAACTCATGTATGATGCATCTAACTATGCAGTGGGAGCTATCCTTGCCCAGAGAGTTAGCAGGCTGCCTCATGTCATCTCCTATGCTTCCAGGACTTTAGATGCTGCCCAGGCTAACTATACTACCACTGAGAAAGAATTGTTTGCTATTGTATTTGCACATGATAAGTTTAGATCATATTTGCTTGGCTCTAAAGTGGTTATTTATACTGATCATGCAGCCTTAAAGTTTTTGTTAAAGAAGGCAGATTCGAAGCCTAGGTTGATAAGATGGATGCTGCTTCTCCAGGAGTTTGATTTGGAGATTAGAGATAGGAGTGGCGCAGAGAATTTGGTGGCAGATCATTTGAGCAGGATTGAAGGAGTTGTTGACCCTTCTCCTATTAGAGATGATTTTCCAGATGAGCAGCTTATGCAGCTGCATGACACCTCACTTTCCCCTTAGTTTACTGATTTAGTTAATTACTTAGTTGCATCTATTTTCCCCCTCATGCATCTAGATCACAGAAAGCTAAGCTTAAGAGTGATGCTAAATATTATGCTTGGGATGATCCATATTTGTGGAAATTTTGTAGTGACCAGTGATTCGCGATGCATGCATACCGACCATGAGATCCAGATCAGTTCTTCATTTTTGTCACGCCTCTCCAAATGGAGGACACTTTGGACCACAGCGGACGGCTAGGAAGGTGTTGGATTCTGGATTCTACTGGCCCACCATCTTCAGAGATGCGCATAAGGTTTTCACTACTTGTGAGCAGTGCCAGAGAGCAGGAGGCCATTACTCGCAGGTAGGAGATGCCCCAGCAGCCCATTCTTTTCTACGAGGTCTTTGATGTTTGGAGTATCAATTTTATGGGCCCTTTCCCTGTTTCTTTTGGTTTTGCTTATATTGTGCTTGCGGTTGATTATGTTTCTAAATAGGTGGAAGTCAAGGCCACTAGGACTAATGATGCTCGTGTTGTTGTGGATTTTGTCAGGTCTAACATTTTTTGTAGGTTTGGAGTGCCTCGCACTATCATTAGTGACCAAGGGACTCATTTTTGTAACCGGACTATGAAGGCCTTGTTTCAGAAGTATGGGGTCGTGCATAGAGTGTCTACAGCATATCATCCCCAAACTAACGGGCAGGCTGAGGTTTCTAACCAAGAGATAAAGCAGATTTTGGAGAAGATGATTCAGCCGAATAGGAAAGATTGGAGCCGCCGGTTAGAGGATGCTCTTTGAGCTCATCGTACTGCCTACAAGACGCTTATAGGGATGTGTCCCTTTAGGGTTGTCTTTGGTAAAAGTTGCCACCTTCCAGTGGAGATAGAGCATTGTGCATACTGGGCAGTGAAGAGTTGCAACTTAGCTTTTGACCAAGCGAGTTCAGAGAGGAAGCTTCAATTACAACAACTTGAGGAACTTCGTTTGGAGGCTTATGAGAATTTCAAGATCTATAAGGAAAAGACTAAGCATTTCCATGACAAGATGATTTCCCGAAAGGAGTTCTCCATTGGCCAAAAAGTGCTTTTGTTCAACTCTCGCCTTAAACTCATGCCTGGTAAGCTCCGTTCTAGGTAGGATGGTCCTTTTGTTGTCACTAACATTTTTCCTTATGGTGCAGTGGAGATTTCAAATGAAGCTACCAACAAGAGTTTCAAGGTTAATGGGCACCGTCTTAAGCCTTTTCTTGAGAGCCCCGCGCACTCCGCACTTGTGGAGGAGCTCTCTTTGGACAAGCCCATTTTTCCCCAAGTGCAAATCTTTCCACTTTAATGAGGGTGTTCTCTTCCCTTGCTCTTTTATTTCACTTGTCTACTTGTCTTTTGATTTGTGTTGCCATTGAGGACAATGTGTGATTTAAGTGTAGGGGAGGGAATTTTGCTGTTTTTGTTTTCTTGTTTCTGTTTTTTTCTATTTTTCTATTTTTCTATTTTGTTGTTTTCTATTCTATTTTTTTTTTGTTTTTGGTTTCTATTTCTTTGTTCTCTTGTTTCTATTTTTTTCTATTTTTATTTCTCACATTTGTCATACAAATTCTCGCTATTTTTATTTTGTTGTTTTCTTTTTTATTTTTTGTTTTTGTTTTCATTTTCTGCTTTCTATTTTCTATTTTTGTATTTTGTGTTATTTTGCTATTTTTGTTTTTGTTTTCTGCTTTTAATTCTTTTTTCTATTAAAAATTTTAAAAAAGGGCATAAGTGTGTTTTGAGTTGCTTTCCAATTATGTTTTGAGGTTTGTAAAGTTGATAATTGGAATTCAAGGTTCATAACACGATTGAATAAATTTTCTTTCTTCTTGAATTTAATATGCTTGGTGGTGAATGTTTGAATTGGTGGATCAAGTTTGATAGATGCATGCCTTGTGAGATTTTGAGCCTATTGGTGGATTTAACATTTTCACCACTCTCTTCTTTCTTGTGTGATTTTCACTCATGTCATTTGATCACTCCAGAACTTGCTTAAATTCTTTTTGAGGCTACATTTTTTTCACTTGTATGCATGAACATGATTGAGGCATTCTTTCTTGATTAACTACTTTGGCCAAATAGCTAACCTTGCATCACTTTCCCTTGTTTAACCCCCTTGAGCCTACTTGCTTATTTTTTGTTTTAGCTCATTTTGTGCCTTATGTGAAAAACCATGTTTTTACCCTTACCTTAGGGAATAGGAGAACATTGGTTCATTTTCATTAGAGGAGCTCTTTTGATGTTTAAGTGTGGGGGTTGTGTACTTTGATATGCAATGTGTAAGATGTTTGGAGAAATTTAAAAAAATGAAAAAAAAAAATAGAATTAAGAAAAAAAAAAAAGGAAGAGAAAAAAGAAAAAAAGAAAAAGAATAAATTCAAGAAAGGCTGTGAAAGAAAAAGAAGAGAAGAAAATTTGTAAAGGAGAAGTAAAGGAGAATGTGCATTATTTGGAGTTGGGGGATAAAATTTCATGTTTGTTACTTGTCATTTGAGTTCCTTCACAATGCTCTTTCATTCTCTTTGGTATTTATTTTGCTATATCCATATTGTTTCCTTCCCTTACCTTGACCTCATTACAACCTTGAACAAAGTCCTCTTGATTCTTGTGTGCATGTGTTTTGAGTAGTGGAGAAGTAGAAGATAAGCAAGCTTATGGTGTGCAGTTGTTCATAAGATGAATTGAGTGAAATACTTACCTTGTAAACACTTGAGGGATTGAGAGTGTATCTTGTGAGGATCTTTCATTCTTGATTCACGTTTTTCAAGTTGAAGCTACCTTGCTTGTTGGTTTGAGATGTGAAGAAATTTTAATTTATGGGTGTTTTGTTCTCTTGAATCTTCTATTGCTCCTCTTGCTTGTAAGCTTTTGCATTCTTGAATGTCATTGGAATTTGAGTCTTTTAGAGTTTTTAGTTTTTGAGTTTTTACTTTTCTTGCATTCTTGTATTTGCTTTTCTTTATTCTCTAGTTTTGGTCTTTTGTATTTTGCCCAGGAGTGCAAAAGTTCAAGTGTGAGAGAATTTGATCAATCAATTTTGAGGCATTGATTATTACTTTATATTTGACCTAATTGATGATAATTGTATCCAATATTATGTTTGTGGGTGAGTTTTAGATGATTGGGCCTCATTGAGCTTAGTTGTAAAAGCTTTATTAATTTTCAGAATTTAATTTATTTTGACCTTTCTGTCTTGTATAGGCTATATCTTGGGTTACAAATGTCACATTTAGATGATCTTGGTGTCCCCTAAAAGTTGAGACGAAGATATACAATTTTGCATCTAATGCAGTTTTTCTAATTCAGCTGGATTCAAGGTAAAATTGAGCCTCAAATTTACAACATTGTTGCTGTCATAAAGCTTGGACCTTCCCTCACTGATTTGGGCTTAACTCTCTCAATTTAAACCAAAATAAGGCAAATTATATGTTTCTGAAAAGATTATTCAGAGGACTACAGTTTGGGTTAGGGTTAGATTAGGAATTATAGAATAATTTTCAGTTACAAATAGGTTAAGGCAGAATACGAAAAGTACCTCTTTTTGAATCCTGATTTTTGAGTTTTATGATTTGAATCAAGAAACCCTTTTTCTTCTCTTTTCGTTTTCTCTATTTCATTTTTCTCTTTTCTCTGATCTGTATCTTTTTAATGGTGATGGCCATGGAAGGCTAAAGATGCAATCAATCTAAGGAATTCAATGATTGTAGTTAGAGTTTTGAGTTCTTTTGTTTAATTGTGATTTCTAATTGTGTTCTTCCCTCTTCTCCTTCTTCAATTGATTTATGATTATGTTTTCGAAATTAAAGATAGATTTGGATTGATTAATCTGAGTTAAATGGAGAATAGATCATCGATTGGTAATCTATGTTAATTCGGAATTGTGTTTAATTCAATCTTAATCAAGAATTGCGATTGTGATTCTGTTTTAGTTGATCAAATTCTAGGTGATTATCTAGTTGAATTCGAATTAACAGAGGTAAATGCATAAAGAATTCTACCCTCTTTGAACTATGATTAACTGTACCACTTGAATTGAAGACCTTGAATTGGTGTTTCCAATTTTGAATTTACTTCTAATTATTGTTGAATTTATATTCTATTACTTGATGAACAAAACCCCCTACCTATTGATAACTTCTAATATGCTTGAGAAATCCGAATTGATCCTTGGGAGATGACCTAGGTTATGCACTATGTTATATTCCATTTAAATCCTAGTCTATTTTGAGGCGAGTACGACATTGCTCATCATTTATGAACCTACACATGGATACAAATCAAAGAATCCACAAAATTCTAATCCAACCCTCTCTCCACTATTGTAAATTACACATAACTGAGGATCAAGAGGGACTTTCATAGCTTATAATGTAAGGCCAAGGGTAGTGGGGTGAAAAACAAAAGGGAAAGGATACACAACAAACATTGAGAAACATAAACATGTTAATTCAAGACTTGAGATCAAGTGAAACTATCAGGGTATTCAACATTGAAAGCATAAAACTTGCCAGAACCATTTAATGCTCTTCATACTTTTCTTTACTTCATTCATTCCATTGTTTATTTTTCTTTTCTTTCTCTCTTTTTTCTTTTTTTTTTTCTTTTGCAAAGCAATGATTTTTTCTTTGAGTGCATCTGGTTCCTTTACGCTCATTTTGTATTTAAGATATTAATACCCCTAATCACTGAACTCACTTCAAGAAATAACACATTATGAACTCAACAAACAATAATGGTAGGAAGAAAATGTAATGCTTTCACATGCATTAGAATGGTTAACAAGTTAACAAACACATTGGTTATGAAAAACAAATAAGGTCAAACAGTATAAAGCTTCAAAAGGAACCTATGGATATCATCATATAGGGTTAAGCTTGAAAAGCTCAAATGGTCCAAACATTGCCCTAATCATTTCCTCAAATACACAATTTAGTATTTCGCCTCAAGAGGGTTGGAAAACAACTTCAAGGATAAAAGAAATCATCCACATGCACAATTCATAAACATTCTCTAAATAAACACTCATATCTTTCCAAAGTTAAACAAGCATCTAAGTGAAAAAACACAGCATGTATAAAAACAAACCAGATTGCATTGACATGCTTCAAGATCGTGAATGGTTTCACAAAACAGAGAGCAATTCGCAAGCATTTATATCATTGGCCAACCATCACACACTAGCAAATGAAAATATGTCATGTACTCCAAAGATCCATCATTTTCCATTCAAGGATGCATAACAACATGTACAAAGTGTGAAAAATTGAAACTTGCATCAACAGCTCACCAATAATAACCAAAACAGGATATAATCATGAAAGCATGATGACTATCACTAGCATTTACTTAAAATATCAAAACATGTATAAACATTAAGCATTAAGGGTGAAAACATGTAAAGATACTCTCCCAAACCAAAGTGAATGTGTTCCTTACTGCATATGGTCTATAGGGTACCTGAGCATATCAAAATAGCAGCCAAATTGACACTGAACATACTAAATAAAGAAAAACAGAGAAAATAAACTGAAAAAACCAAAAATAGGGTGTTGCGCCGCAGCGTAGCCATGCCTGAGTCTTGGCGTGAGTAAAAAGCTACAGAATTCTGCAGAAAATGTGCACGTGCGTCGCGGCGCTCAGAAGACTGCGTCACGGCGTGAGAACTCAACCTGCAGAATTCTGCAGGAAAATGGTTTCTGCTACCATTTCTGCTTCAATATGGCCTCAAGCACCAACAAAATGTGCTTACAAACTTAAAACACAGGATGTACAACAAAAATATAACAAAAACACAAAATCATACTATAACTACATATATGTAAAGACTTAAAACTAAAGGGCTAAAACATGTCCAAAAGGCTTAAATTATGGTATGTAGAACAAAACTAATACAAAATTATAAAAATCAAACTTACTACATATTTAGACAAAAACAACAACAAAAACATAAAACCATTAACATATATAAAGACTTAAAGACTTAAAAACTAAAACATGTCCCAAATGGACTTATTGAATTGAACTAAAAACAAAACTTGAATGAGAACTACATAAACTCATTGTCAATATTAGCAATATAGAAATAATGTCTTATCCCCGGCAACGGCGCTAAAAACTTGTTTAGACCAGTCTTTAGCTTACCGTTGAGGGATAATGACTTGTCTCCGGCAACAGTGCTAAAAACTTGTTTATCTCAAAATAGGCCGCAAGTGCACAAGTCATTCAAGTAATAAAGTGAAAAGTAGAGATTGTTCCCTCGAGGATAAGTTTACTTCCAATGCTAAATATTAACTAATAGCATACGTAATTCTATTCAAGAACATAAAAATAGGAGAAAACAATTAAACTAAATCTAAACTACAAAAGCAATAAAGACAATGGTTTAGAGATCTAGGGAATCCTTCTTCACCTCCTATTTCATACTAATGACATGCAACATTTACAAGCAACATCATTAAATTGTTAAGTTAGCTTGAGAATTTGATTTAGTTAAAGCCTATGTCTAGGTCAATCAACCATAGTTTCATTTACCCAATCCACTAAGTTTCTTTGAGAACCAGTGCAAACTCCACTCATGAATGATCTATTCTCAATCATACATTATACATGGCTAAAAGGTATATTTCTATCCAGTTAGCGAATCAACTCATCCCGCCATTGGAATAGAATCAAATATGCATCAACCATAAATTAGATTTAAAATCCAAATTCATATGTCTAGGTTCATCAGACTTCAACAAATCATTCAAAAGCTGATCAAACCTTCAAAAGCATTAAGAACCATATGATTGAACATAACTAAACATCAATATATACTCAAAAGATAACATAAACATCAATAATCATAGAAAAGATTCAAAGTATCCCTAAATACAGCTCAGCTAATCCATGAACACAAGTTACAACACAAAAACAGTGCTCAAAAGATAAAAAAACAAGAGAAAGAAAAAGGAGAAGGAGGAATCTCATTAGATGTGATCCTTTGAAGCTCAAATCATCTTCCCTAAGGAAGATGACCTCCATCATAGCCTCCCTTGGCCTCTTCAGCATCCAAAATACAATTTCCAGCTGCAGCTTCTCAAAACCTAGAAAGTCATTCTAAGAAAATCTGATAAAATTCTATTTATAGGTTCAGTTCTGCACCTCACGTCGTGGCGCACACTCCTTTGTGCCGTGACGCGCATTGAGTCGGTCACCTAGCACTGCGATGCACACCCCTTTGTGTTGCGATGCTCTACCCTTGGGTCTCAGTATGGCAGCTTGATGATGCACGTTTGCGCCGCGACGCACACTCCTTTGTGCCACGGCGCTCTTTCCCAAAATGTCACTTGGTCATTCTCTTGGGCTTTTGAGCCTTGAATCGCTCCAATTCCTCAATTTTAAGCCTATCCTACATTAGGAAAATTACTAACTTAAATATAAATTATAAATCCACTTAATCACTTAACGAATACATACAAATTGCTCATAATCACATACAGAGACATCCAAAGGAAATTTAACTAATATAAGCATAAAATCTCCCATATATGCATAATAACAAGGACATAACATTCTATGAAGCATAATTATAGGGCCCAAATAACTACATTTCATGGAGTTATCATCTATAATGAAAAATGTTGAATCTACTTTAGATCGAAGAAGACCCAATCTGGTTTCTTCATACTTAAGACAAGGGAGAGCATCCTTAAGAGTAGGCAAGGGATCCTGGTGTAGTAGAGATGCTCGAACAGGCTCATAGTCATCAAAGAGGGCCATCAAAAATTGGATGAGCCTGGTGCTATCATGGTACTTCTAATATAACTTGATATCACTTTTATCCTTCAAGTTTGGTTCACATAAGGTCAATTGATCCCAAATAGCTTCCAACTGAGGTAGAAATTCATACACAGCTTGTCCGGGGCCTTGTTTCAGATTATTGAGTTCCTTCAGCAATTGATATTGATGAGATAAATTAGAAATAGTGTATTAATTCTTCAAATGATCTTAAACTTTTTTGGCAGTCTCGAAATGCCCAAACTGCAAGTGAATACTTGGAATAGAGGTATTCCGAAACCAGGTGATGATCTGATGATTTTTATTGTCTTAATCTTCTAATCTATCAGCATAAGTTGCATCAAACTCATTTGTAGCTTTGGTTGGAATTTTTACGTCATTTGTCACATATCTTCAGAGTTTACAGCCTTTCAGAAAGCCACGTATAGTCTCAACTCAGTATGTGTAATTGATACCAGTGAGCATAACAGGAATAGGCTGAGCAACATCGAACCTTTCCATTATAGCAAATAGAAGCAATAACAAAAAAATATATTATCGGAGTTGAATTGATGAAAAAATACCTCAAATGGAAAAATATCACCGAAAAACCTTAGGGAGGAATGCCACATCAGCAGAGAGGTCTGTATCAGCAAGCCATGTCAGCAAGAAATACATGTCAATGTGTCTAGTCAGTAACGAGGGTCAAAATTGGGTCGCAGTGCAGTTTGTGGGTCGAACATGGGTCAAACACATCTGGATGGACCAGGCACGTGAACTATATGTGCTGAGGAAGGGCGGCGCGTGGCAGTGGGTCTCTGGTCGTCCGGTGACAAAATTTTGCAGGGTGGCAGATCAGCAGCCGGCCATCACAATGGTACAGGCAATGTCAAAAACGGAGGCCAGAAAGACGGTGAACCGATGATGACAAAAAAGATGGGAACAATGCATAGCAATGAATGGTAATGGCTCTGGGTGGTGCGTCATTGCTGATGCGGTGGCTTTGGCAGACACGGCGGTCACTTCTCCCCTTTGTTCACACCTATAGATAGAGGCTAGGATTAGGGTGGGTGGAGTGAGATTAGAAAGTGAGCAAAGAAGAAGGAAGACAACGGAGGCCATTGACGGAGAAGATCGAGAGCCTAGCTCTCTCTGATACCATGTGAGAACAAGAAAACAGAGAAAAAAGAAAAGAAGCTTGTT
The DNA here is from genome assembly GCA_029884595.1 of Ormosia semicastrata. Classification (NCBI taxonomy): domain Eukaryota; kingdom Viridiplantae; phylum Streptophyta; class Magnoliopsida; order Fabales; family Fabaceae; genus Ormosia; species Ormosia semicastrata. Next base: position 7,109,005 of record JAQQTO010000039.1, on the reverse strand, counting down.
ACCTCATTGTATTGAATAAAATAAAATATGTCTTTTTAATGTACAAGTGTTCCTATTTATAGAGGATGACTATACATAGATGAAATATAATAAAGTATATATCAAACACAATAAATCTAACAACCACAACAAACCCAGTCCTCCTCTTCTATCATCACTGCTCACCCCAAAACAAAAAAGAAATCAAGATTTCCATTTAATTCTCTCAAACTCTCTATTAGATAGTTTTATTTCATTTAAGAACACCACGTTGGGATTTGTTTGCCTCATCATAAGGCGAAGAGCTGCAATTGCATGTCGATTCCCATCACCACAGTAATTTCAAGCTGAGATTTTCATGGTGCTCGGTGGAGTTGCTAGACCAACTCTGCCATTATTACCGAGTTCAAGTCATTTTCATAACCAGCCAACTCCACTGTTGTTGCCAAGTTCAAGTAATTTTCACAACTAGCAACCTTCAAGACTTTAGTAGCAATTAAACCACCCTCCTCCTCTATATTTTCTACATCCTGCATGAGCACATCTAATGATCTTTTTGCAGACACTACATCCAAATTCTTCGAGGGAGTTTTAGTTTTCTCCCTAACCTTATGTTTCCATTTCTTCCCACTGTTTACTTTTTTAGGTATATATAATAAGGCTGGCCATCTAAGCATGATGTATGTTGGCATCATCCACCCAAGGCACCACCAAATATTAGAGATTTAGAGCTGATAGCTCCAAGAAATATAGTTATTTATGCCCCATAATTGTGTTTCATGGCATGCTTAGTCCTTGTTCTTATGCATATTTGGAAGGTTTTGTGCTCATACTTATTAAATGTCATTTGGATACCTTCCTTTATGTTTTTGAGCAATGTGTGCATATAAGTTGATTGATTAAGTAGATTTGCAATTATATTTAATTTGGTGCTTTCTCTAATGTAGGAAGGGCTCAAAAGAGACAAATTGATGCAAGCCAAGGCCCAGCATTGGAGGAAAGAAGCCAATGATGCATTCCAGTCTTCCACGCCGCGGTGCAAGAATGTCCACGCCGCGGCGTGGCTGCCTCAGCCAGCCCAATACTGATAGGGCAGAGAGCTCTGCGCCGAGGCGTGGGAATTGGCACGCCGCGGCGCGCGTCGGCAAGCTGAGCCTATTTATTTAGTTTTTCACGCACCCTTTCAAGAGATCTCTCAGTTTCTCTCTTTTAGGTTTTTAGGTTTTTAGTTTTCTGGGTTAGAGGCTACGGCTAGACCTCCATTGGAGGTGGAGATGGAGCTTGGGGAGCTAAGGATGGAAGCCCTCTTTCTCTTGGAGGAGGATCCGAGCTTCAATGGCGAAATCCATAAGCTTTCTCCTTCTCTCTTTTCTCTTTTCTCTTCCTCATTTCTTGAACATGTATTTTGTAATTTGTTCTCATGTTCATTGTATAGCTGAGCTTTATTTAGGGATGACTTTGGATCCTTTTATTAATATTAATGATTTGTTCTTCTCTGAGTTTGTGTGGATCTTTGCTTTTGTTCAATCATATTGATCTTAATGCTCTTGAGTGTTTGGCCAACATTTGAGTGATTTGATAAAATCTAATGAACCTAGACATAGGGATTTGGGTTTGAGATCGTATGTATGGTTGATGCATGTTCGATTCTATTCCAATGGCGAGATGAGTTGATTCGCTAATGGGATAGACATATACCTCTTAGCCATGCATAGCAAGTGTTTGAGAATAGACCTTAAAGAGTGAATTTTGTGTTAGCTCTCAAGGACACTTAGAGAGTTGGGCAAATGACACCATAGTTAGATGACCTAGACATAGGCGTTTAGCTAATGTAGATTCTCAAGCTAACATAATCATTGCATTCATATTTATGAGGAGGATTGCTTGTTGTTGGTTGATGTAAAGGGTGAAAAAGGATTTCCCTAAACTCTAACCGCTTATCCTTATTGCTTTATGTCTTTACTTTCTTTACTTTTATCCATTTTTATGTTCTTGAATAGAATTAGGTAAGCTATCGGTTAATACTTAGCATTGGAAATAAAATTATCCTCGTGGGAACGATATCTGTACTCATCATTTTATTACTTGTGCGACCCGTGCACTTGCGGTTAGCAAATGGGCAAACACGTTTTGACCCTAACAAGTTTTTGGCGCCGTTGCCGGGGATAAGGCATTATTTCCGTATTGCTAATATTGACAATGAGTTTGCTTAGTTCTAATTCGGTTTTTTATGTTTTGTTGTTGCATATAGTTTTAATTCATGTTTTTATGCTTTTGTTTTTGGTTTGTTTAGATAAGTAGTTATAGTTTGATTTTGTGTTATTGTTATGTTTTTGTTATATATTTTGTGTTTTAAGCTTTTAGACATGTTTTGGAGGTGCTTGGGGCCAAAATGGAGCACCGGTCAAGCGGAAACGGTTTGTTTGCAATTCGCAAAGCATGACCTCTCACGCGCGGCGCGAGAATGTCCACGCCGCGGCGTGCCACTCTCTGCCTATCGTGAACACTCACCGTAGGCGCTCCACGCCGAGGCGTAGACAAGTTCACGCCGCGGCGTGGCCCCCTGCTTTGCATTTTTCTCATTATTTTCTCTGTTTTTCTTTATTTAATAGTGCTCGCTTCTAGTTTGCTTGCTTTGTTTTGACTTGCTCAAGTACCCTATAAACCATGAACACCAAGAACACACATTCACTTTGGTTTGGGGGAGTATCATTGCATATTTTCACCCTTAATGCTTAATGTGTACACATGTTTTGATACTTTAAGTATGTGCTAGTGATAGTCATCATACTTTCATGATTCTATCTTGTTTTGGCTATTACTAGTGGGCTGTTGATAAAAGTTTCAGTTTTCAACACTTTGTGCATATTGTTATGCATCCTGAAATGGAAAATGATGAATCTTTTGAATGCATGACTTTATGCCATTTGCTAGTGTGTGATGGTTGGCCAATGATATAAATGCTTGCAATTGTCCTAAATTCTTTTGTGAAACCATTTGTGATTTTGAAGCATGCTTAAGCAATCTTGTTTGTTTTTATGCATGATGTGTTTCTCACTTAGATGCTTGTTTAACTTTGGAAAGATTTGAGTGTTTGTCTAGAGAATGTTTATGGATTGTGCATGTGGATGATTTCTACTATCCTTGAAATTGTTTTGCAACTTTCTTTAGGCGAAATCCTAGATTGCACATGATTGAGGAAATGATTAGGGCATTGTTTGGACCGATTGAGCCTTAAAAAGCTTACCTGATATGATGATATCCCTAGGTCCCTTTTTGAAGCCTTATGTTGTTTGGCCTTATTTGTTTTTTATAACCATTGTGTTCGTTAACCTGTTAACCGTTCTAATGCATGTGAAAGCATGTCATTTTCTTCCTACCTTCTTTATTTGTTGAGTGCATGATATATGTTATTTCTTGAAATGAGTCAGATGATTAGGGGTATGAATATTCAATTCAAAATGAGCCTGAAGGAATCAGATGCAAAATAAAGAAAAGAAAAAGCATTGCTTTGCAAAAATAGAAGAGAAAAAAAAATGAAAATAAAAATGAAAAGAAAAGCAAATGCTTAAGAAAAGTAAAGTTCAAAAAGCATCAAAAATGGTTCTGGCAAGTTTTATGATCTCACTTTTGAATACCTTGCTAGTATCAATTTTGACTCATGTCTTGAAGTAGTATATTATGTTTCTCAATGTTTGTATTGTATCCTTTTCCTTCATTTCTTTCACCCATACCATTGGCCTTACGTTATAAGCTAATAAAGTCCTTCTTGATCCTCAATCATGTGTGATCTACATTAGTGGAGAGAGAGTTGTGCTACAATTTTGTGGAATCTTGATTTGTATCCATGTGTAGGTTCATAAACTTATTCGGATGAGCATGATTTGAAAAAGATAAGTTGAACTTGCATCTTTGTGAGAGATATCATGTGCATGAGTGGAAGCTTGATTGATGGCATATTTAAGATTGTGTATGTGTTGAACTTAACTGTGAGGCATGCGCATTCTTTGAGGGCCATTATAATCATTGTGCACTAGTTGTGGTTAAATGAAAATTGAATTTATCATTGTTGAATGCATGTGAGCATGAATTGTTAAAGTGAGTTTTCTTAGTCATACTTTGTGCTGCTCGAGGACTAGCAACATCTTAAGTTTGGGGGTGTGATAGCTCCAAGAAATATAGTTATTTATGCCCCATAATTGTGTTTCATGGCATACTTAGTCCTTGTTCTTATGCATATTTGGAAGGTTTTGTGCTCATACTTATTAAATGTCATTTGGATACCTTCCTTTATGTTTTTGAGCAATGTGTGCATATAAGTTGATTGATTAAGTAGATTTGCAATTATATTTAATTTGGTGCTTTCTCTAATGTAGGAAGGGCTCAAAAGAGACAAATTGATGCAAGTCAAGGCCAAGCATTAGAGGAAAGAAGCCAAGGATGCATTCCAGTCTTCCACGCCGCAGTGTAAGAATGTCCACGCCGCGGCGTGGCTGCCTCAGCCAGCCCAATACTGATAGGGCAGAGAGCTCTGCCGCCGGCGTGGGAATTGGCACGCCGCGCCGCGTCGCTTCAAGCAAGTCGAGCCTATTTATTTAGTTTTTCACGCACCACTTTCAAGAGATCTCTCAAGGTTTTTAGGTTTTTAGTTTTCTGGGTTGAGGCTACGCTAGACCTCCATTGGAGGTGGAGATGGAGCTTTAAGGATGGAAGCCCTCTTTCTCTTGGAGGAGGATCCGAGCTTCAATGGCGAAATCCATAAGCTTTCTCCTTCTCTCTTTTCTCTTTTCTCTTCCTCATTTCTTGAACATGTATTTTGTAATTTGTTCTCATGTTTATTGTATAGCTGAGCTTTATTTAGGGATGACTTTGGATCCTTTTATTAATATTAATGATTTGTTCTTCTCTGAGTTTGTGTGGATCTTTGCTTTTGTTCAATCATATTGATCTTAATGCTCTTGAGTGTTTGGCCAACATTTGAGTGATTTGATAAAATCTAATGAACCTAGACATAGGGATTTGGGTTTGAGATCGTATGTATGGTTGATGCATGTTCGATTCTATTCCAATGGCGGGATGAGTTGATTCGCTAATGGGATAGAAATATACCTCTTAGCCATGCATAGCAAGTGTTTGAGAATAGACCTTAAAGAGTGAATTTTGTGTTAGCTCTCAAGGACACTTAGAGAGTTGGGCAAATGACACCATGGTTAGATGACCTAGACATAGGCGTTTAGCTAATGTAGATTCTCAAGCTAACATAATCATTGCATTCATATTTATGAGGAGGATTGCTTGTTGTTGGTTGATGTAAAGGGTGAAAAAGGATTTCCCTAAACTCTAACCGTTTATCCTTATTGCTTTATGTCTTTACTTTCTTTACTTTTATCCATTTTTATGTTCTTGAATAGAAGTAGGTAAGCTATCGGTTAATACTTAGCATTGGAAATAAAATTATCCTCGTGGGAACGATATCTGTACTCATCATTTTATTACTTGTGCGACCCGTGCACTTGCGGTTAGCAAATGGGCAAACACGTTTTGACCCTAACAAGAGCATGTTTAGTTTAGCTACAACTTCTTTTTTACCTTTTAAGTTATTGCTTAATAAACCAACATGTTTGTCATTATCATGAAAAAAATTCAATAGTTTTTTTCTTGAGAAAAAAGTTATTGGATGAGAATCTCTTGGTTGAGCATTTTATAAGAAAGTTGTTGGAATTATTCCCAACAGCGATATGTAAATATCATTTTGTTCTCAATCAATTAAATTTTTTAATCAATTAAATAATTTTTTAATTATTCTATACCTATTTTGGCAATTTGATGCATAAAAGTGATTCTTTTTTATATCATCCAAATGGAACAGATTAGTTTAAAATCACTTTTCAATTAATATATCCAAACATAAAACTTTTTTCTTAAAATTGTTTATAACAAAAAACTTTTATACAATAATCAATTATTGAAATAGTCTAATTTTCATAGTTATCCTAAACACACACTTAAAATTCATCTAAGTGACAGTGGTTGTCGTCCTTCAACGTAAAAGCCACTAGTGGCACCCCTTGGTGTCTTTGGATACGATGTGGAAGGTAACCTATCATATTTTTACATCCTCTCAAATCCAATTAATAAAAAAATTTATAGCTTCAAAATTTAAACAAAAAAATTAAGTAGAAGTTCCCATTAGACAAGCTCCGGGGTATAGTAGCACTAGCAACGGTTGCAGAGAATAGAGGCATTTAGAACATGCTTGGTAGAGATTAATTCTCCACCAAAACAACTTTTTGCTTAAATTTTTTTTTCAATGCTTCAATCATGTTTGTTAATTTTTGTTTAAATTTTTATACCAAATTCAATGCATTATAACAACTTTTTTTCATAATATTGAAACTTGAAGATTTTTATTAGAGATTATAGATCAATCCAAAAATTTTGAAATGTAAATATCATTTTTCTTTAACTAAATAACATTTTTAATCATTCTATATCTCTTTTGATAATTTAATACATAAAAGTGATTCTTTTTATACCATTTAAATCAAACAAATTATTTTAAAATCATTTTTCAGTTAATATCTAAACATAAAACTAATTCTCTTGTAATCGATTATAACAATAATTGAGTATATAATAATTGATTATTGAAATAATCAAGTTTTTACATCTAATTCAAACAATTCAGCTGTGACGTAGCAGCAACAATTTGTGTAGTGAGAAGTGGGTAACTGCAAAAGACACTCTGACTTTCAAGTCAGTGACTACTCACGAGGAGGATAGTATATCATAGAATTAATGTGTACCTTTGTCTTCTTGTTTAGCCTTTATATAGAGACGTATAAGCATGTAAAAAGCATAAGGGGTCTGAGTGGTTCAGTGCGCATTGTATATTGTCCCCCTGTAGTGCGAAAAAATGTTATTTTCGTATGATTTTCCCCCTCTATCTGAGTGGAGTTGTGTCTCCTCTTTTTTGTCGAAGGAGACATGCTTAGTGGATGAGCAGTTCCCTGTGCATTACCCGTCTGAGGACCAACCTGACTAGTCGGGTTGCTCCAATTTTATGGGCCCATACCCTGTCCAGAACAGCCATGTTGTAAATTTGATATACTACCCTTTGCTCTTTTTTTAGTATAGTATATGGGCGTAACCACCCAACACTTCACTCTCTTTGAGATCTGTTTGTGTAACTGCTACTACCTATTTGTGCCAAGTGTATCCTAGGGATGAGGATCACCTGTCCCTATTTCCTGTCTCCCCACTTACACTATGTTTGGATGATATGTAATCAGGGGAAGGGAAAGGGAAAGAGGGGAAAGGAAATAACTTCCCTTCTTTAGGAGTTTTAAAATACATAGGAAGGGAACGGAACACATGGGGAACCATTTCCCCCATCTTCCCCTCAAATGCCCAACTTTTGTTCCCCCCAAAAATGAGGTGGAATGAGGGGAACACATGGATAATGAAGTTCTGTTCCATTCCGTTAATGAAACTTTTAAACAAAGAGAATGGTAACTATGTTCCATTCCTTCCCTTTCTTTTTCGATTCATCCCTACCTATTCCGTTCTATTCCATTAATGAAAAAACATCCAAACACAGGATTAAATTCTGACAAGTGTTCTAAACTTAATTACATGTCCCTTTCCCACTTAATTTATTTTACATTTATCAGAATTTAAGTGGAGGGATAGAGAAGAGAACGGGAAATAGAGACATGTGATCTCCATCTATATCCTAGATGCGCTTATTGCACCACTTCTTATTGCAACCCTTCACTTTCACACGTCTGCATTTCTTTCAACACCCTTAAATTAACCAAAACTCACTACCCTATCAAAAAATGAGCCTCATTACTTAGTTTTGTTAGTCATCTTTCTGTCAAGTACCTTTGTCCTATGGCGTCAAAGGTTCTGCAAAAAAACTATCACATATACCTTGTCCTATGGTGTGGAAAATTTTGTTAAAAAAACTCTCCTAACAATAAGTAAGCGAGAAGCAATCTCACACATGGATGAAATTATATAGAGAAACTAACTATTAGAATTTTATTTATGGACTAGCATAAATCATATTATATTTTTTATAAAACACAGATTAATTGGATATCAAAATTATTAGAGCATTTTGTTTAGTCCAAATTGTGATCAGTATTGTTAATGGGCCTATAATTGTTAAAGCACTGCTCATATATGTGGGTTTTGTTTCATGGGTCCTATATATGAGTTTGTCATGGTGGGTAGGTTTAACTCATTTAAATTGTTTTATATATATAGGGAGAGGCTCCTATTCCTAGTCACTCTAGTGCGTACAGTTGCTCTATTGATACTGATGCGTGAGCGACTATTATGGGCTAAGAATAGTATCTCTCCCTCATCGAGTTTTGCTTTTCAGGGTTTTAACAATGACTTCCTCATCAACGCCCTTTCAAGGTAACCCAAAACCTTTTATATGTATTGATATGTCATAAATTATTAGGATCAATAGATCTGATAAATTTCTATTAATTGGTGTCAGAGACAATGTTTTAATCCTAATTATGACTATCAATATTTTGTTTTATCAAGAAATCTTATGAGATTTGAAAATTTTAAGAATCCTGAAATCTTAACGTATGTGATGTTTAATTTAATTTTTTTAAACCGACTTCAAAAATAAAGTTAGGGCTTTTGTATATTAGGTTGTCCTGAATTCAGAAACATGTTTATTACATTTTGATATTGTGAATTTACAAATAACTTCACTCAAATTCGTGGAACCCTAAAGGTTTAATTTTTCTTGTGATTCATTTTCTTTTGGAGATTATTTCAAGAAATTGATTTAGGACTATTGTAGATCCTTTTTTCCTAAATCTAGCAACGTCTGAATCGTGAGCTTTGGTTGAGAAACAACCTCATTTTTCTGAGAAATCCATTCAGGGCGAGCCCTTCATGTGTGTTGAGAAAACCCATCTTTTTTGTGTTGTTTTTTTGGAAATTAACTTAGGGAAATTGTAGAGCCCGATTTTCAGAATCTTTAAACACCGAGAACTTGAAATTTAGTGGAGAATGAAAAGATAAAATCAGCGCGACCCATTCCTGGTCGAACCAGGTCGCGCGACCCATTTTTCAGAGAAACAGGTGAGGAAGACGAATCTTCCTCCCACGCAACGCCCACTCGTGTTCCAATCACATGGGGGCGTGTGACACACATTTAAATTTGTTTTTGAAATTCTATTTTTTGTGTTGTGCTCCACACACCTTTTACTAATTTTTGGTGAATTTTATTTTATTTTAATGTCCATTTACTATTTATTTCAAAATTTCTAGAGATTAAATTATTAAAAATATATGGCACTCTCCTTTTTTGCCTCTAGAAATTTTTGTGTATTGTTGTGATGTTGTTGCGCATGATATATACTACATAATAGTAATATATTTTACTCATTTTATAATTTTTCACTGGGTTTCTTAAGATTTAATTAGGTTTAATTAAGTTAGTTTTGTTACATTTATTGATATTGAGCTTAATTGGATCATTGAAAGAATTATTGTTTGAATTGGCTTTAATTTATCTATTTGGCAGCGTTCAGTAAATTGACTATAATTTGAGTTGCTAATATCTGATTGTTGTGATTCTAGTCTTTTAGGAAAGCTAAGAAAATTCTCTACAACTTTCATGAAGATCTCAAGAGTCAAATCACACGTTTGGATAATTTAAATTGGAGATGAAGTAAGATTCAGATTGCTGATCTTGGCAGTTTGACTTCTACACACTCATCAGGTCATTTCTTGAACTATAGGAGTTTAATTGACACCAAACTAGTGGCATTTGAAATTTAAGACCCAAAGCTACAACTTTCATGAAGAATACAAGAGTCATTTCAGAAGTATAATAGGTCATATTGGGCCTAGAAGGCAGAATAGAGGATTTGTAGCTGAGCTTGAACAGTGTGCAATGATTGGGCCATGACTCAAACTGTAGGAATGATTTTAGGCTGAAACTAGCAACATTGGAAAGTTAAGACAAAATCCTACAACTTTCATGAAGACCACTTTTCCATAATTGATGTGTGGATGAAATACACACCTCTTGTGCTTGATTTGAGGTAGATTTAGGTGTGCGTTGATGATTTATGTTGGAATTTATGCCACATTTAATCTAATTATCCTAGGTATCTTATGATTAGTCTTTATCTATGTTTTTAGGTCCAAAAGAAGTATTTTGACATGGTTCTATGAAGCTTTGGAAGGATTCATTGTAATGGAGTTGAGTTCGGAATTTATATGGCCAAGATTCGCAGCGTTTTTGACCTTTGCTAGATAAAATGAGCATAACTTGAGCTACAAAAGTTGAAACAAGGTGATTTTGATGGCGTTGAAAATCTAAGAAAAAGATCTACAACTTTCATGAAGAAAACTTCTCTAAAAAATAATGTTTTGATTAGTTAAAGAGTTAGACACTGTCGTGTCTAATCTCAAAAATGCTTCTGTCAAGCTCACACGGCCCTGTCTAACTTCAATGAAGCTTCTATGTGGGAGACACGAACATGTCTATTGGAGACATGGCCATATGACCCCTGACCATGCAAATTATGCTATTTTTAAAGCTCACACGGCTGTTTTGAAGGGAGACACGGTCGTGCGAGTCTCTCTGGCACAAAAAGTGAAATTTTGCCCCCAAATCATTATAAATAGGGCAAAAATAGCAAACCTAAGGAGACTTTTGGCTAGAGACTTGTGTGACGGCAAGCTTTGAGAGGAGAAGGCTTGGAAGGTAAGAGCAAGAGTCATTGAAGATCAACTATTAAAGTCTTTTCCCTCATCTACATCTTCTTCATCTCCTTCTTCCCATCTTCTTCTTTTTTATTGATCATGGTTGTTTCTTTAATCCTTGTTCTTGTTTGTATTATGATAGCCATTAGCAGCTAAACCCTTTTTCTAGGATTAGGATGAAACTCTCTATTTCTCTATTATGAATTGTTAATTTGATTCTTTGTTAATGAAATTATTGTTCTTCATTCATTCTTGGTATGCTTAATGCTTGTGATATGTTGCACGCCATATTTACATGATTTTAGGCTTTAGAAGAATGATTGAAAGATGCAATCTAATTACTTGATAATCCAAAAATTGAACTTAGGAATTGAGATCTAGACATAGGCTTAAATCCTTCGAGGGGTAAACCATTATCATGAATCTTAATGGGTTGAAACTTGGATTAATTGCCATGAGAATGGGGTTAGTGAAGTTTTAGCACGTTTTTAGTGCCAAGAAATTGGACTTTAAATAATTTAGGATCAATCACCTTCAAGAACATAATTGAACATTGACAAAGATAGGATTACAATTTATTGTAGGAGGTAGTATAGTGGATTCTGAATCCTAGAGTTTTAAATCCTTGTTAAATCTCATCTTTTCTAGTTTTAATTATTTATTTTATTGCTTTGCTTTTTGTCTTAATTAATTAGACTTTCATTATTGATTTTTATTCACTTAAATAATCAAAGTAGCCATAAGAGTTAGTAATTAATTGATCCTCGTGGGAACGATCTTTATTTTACTACTTATACAATCCGTGCACTTGCAGAAAATCACACAATAATAATCTAACGGCATCCAAGAGTTCAACACTAAATGATTTTGGAGACAAGAATCTTAATAATTTTCCACTCATTCACAATTATCAAACCACTACTTGGCATTTTCTACTTATTCACCAATTCATCCACTCACTTATTAATCAGCCCCTTGTCATTTTGTATCCCTCATCCTCTATAAAAGGCACCATTGGCTGATTATTTGAGAATCTTGGTTTTAGAGATCAAGATCATGCTATTGTATTATTTGTTTATCTTGTTGTAACTTTCTTTTGTTCTAAATTGAAGTTATCTTTTTCTTCTTCTTCTTCTTTTTCTTCTTCTTCTTCTTCTTTCTTCTTTCTTCTTCTCTTTCTTTCTTCTTGTCTATGAGTAACTAATTTTCATTTTACTTAGGTGAAAGAGTGAAGCTTTTGGTAATAAATTAAGGTTAGATTAATTTTTTTCTTGTGCTTAAATGATATATTATCAAGTGGTCATTATATGTGTTGTATTTTGTTTCTAATCAATTTAGAAACTCTCCTTGTAAAGTAGAGATCTTGATTCATCGTAGACAAGAGGTTGACACAATGAATGCTTGAGCCAATTTATAAATAATGGTGTTAATAAACAATTAAAGGAACCATAATATATTTACATATATAATCTTAAATGAAGTTTGAATGCTGTATTTTCTGATTTGAACCTCCATTATGCGTGGATTCTAATTGAATTATAAAAAGAATTAATCTTGTCCTTAATTTACTTACCAAGAGTGGATCACCTAACCTAAGTAAATCATTTTTATTTGTGACTAAATTTTATCACCTTTATTATTGTGACAAAATATTTTACTTACGTCAAAGAATTTTTCTTCATCAATTCCCTATGGATCGACCTCGAACTCCTGAGAATTTATTACTTGAAATAACCTGCACTTGGGTTTGTAACTTTTAATTCGCATCACTACACATTCTCAGAGTTGATGTTGTTTAGTCACTTAAATAATTTTTGGTGTTATTTTGTGTATAAATTAATATATAATGTTTTCAAAACTATATGTTTTGTTGTTATTTATGCGATTTAATTCTAAGAGTTGCTGTTTAAAGTATTGTAGTATTGTTTTGAGACACTTTTCATGATTATGAGCTCGCCTTCGCGGGACCAATTATGTTAAGGTGTCAATTTTATTGATATTTTGTTAATAATGTTGCATTGAAAATTATATTGATAATGCGCTTACCCTATCGGTTTGCCTTTATTAATGTAATTTCTGATGATTTGTTAAGTGGTACTATTTTGGACACTTTTCATAATTGTGAGCTCACCTTCGCAGGACCAGTTGTTGTAAGGTGCTATTTTGTTGATAGAATATTGTTATGTTGTGGCTTTGGAGATTATATTGATAATACACTTATCCTATCGATTTGCCTTTATTAATGTGATTCCTGATGATTTGTTAAAGGCATTCAGGTTCTGACCTTAGAGTTCTTAGTATCCTTTTGGTACTAGTTTAGGGACAAGATTTTGATGTCTATGGGAGTCTACTCATGTGTTGTAATTCGAGACCCTTATACGGGATTACAATTGCATGGAAAAACTTAGTTATGATTTTGCTCAAATATTGTACATGTTGATATGCTTGACAAAAATATTCCTTTAATGTATCGTTCTTTCAGCTTCATCGATGCAAATGAGTGCTATAACAAAATTGAACGGGACTAATTTTGAGGATTGAGTGGATTCTGTGAAATTATTCCTTGCTGTCTCTAATGTTGATGCTGCTCTCACTGAGGATAAACCTTAAAGGCCTACAAATGCATCTTCTGCTGCAGATAAGAAGAAGCATGAAAGGTGGGTTTAAACTAATAAAGTTTGTTTGATGACCATGATGTATAGCATGGAAAAGACTATTAAAGAGAGCATTCCTAAAATAAATAATGCTAGAGAGTTACTCAAGTTTATTGTTGAAAAATTCAAGAAGTTTGATAAAGCTGAAAAGGTTTATTACCTCTCTTTGTTGACAAAGACTGCATATGATGGTGTGAGTGGTATTCGTGAACATGTTTTAAAGCTTGTGAATTGGTACAACAAGTTGAGGTCCATGAAAGTGGAGTTGGGAAAGGATTTCATGGTCTGGCAGGTGTTTGAGTCTCTTTTGGCTAGTTTTGATGTCTTGAGGACCACTTACGATGCTCAAAAGAAGGAGTGGACTATTGATAAGCTTATATTTATTCTTACTCAAGAGGATCACACCATGAAGAATGGTAAGACCTATAGTATTCAGTTTGTTTCTCACAAAAATGGTGAAAAGAAGAAGAGATTTGGCTAAAGGGAAGAACAGTAAGCCTCAGTTTAAGAAAAAATGGAATGATAAGCCTGTATATTCTTCTAACCCATCTTTTGGTCCTAACGAGTCTTCTGGTGTTAAGCCTAGATATCGATTTAATGGAAATTGTAAGTTCTGTGATACATATGGGCATAAGAAGTTTGATTGTTTAAAGTTTAAGAGCTGACTTGAGAACAAGAAAGGTAACCCATTGGCTCTAGTATGTTTTGAATCAAACCTAGTTGATGTTCCTTCAAACACCTGGTGGTTAAATACTGATGCAACTATTCATGTTACAAATTCATTGTAGGAATTCAGAAGCAAGAAGAAACCAAGGGAAAGGGAGTTAATGATCACAGTAGGAAGTGAAGCTAAAGTCAAAGTAGAACATATAGGAGTGGTTTTATTAAAGTTATGTATTGGACATGATTTAGGTTTGAAAGATACAATTTATGTGCCTTCTATAAGGAGGAATTTGATTTCAGTTTCTATTTTGAATGGTTGTGGCTACTCTTTCCATTTTAGTAATGCAAAAGTTTCTTTATATTATGATTCTGCTCTTGTTGGTTCTGGAGTCTTGTTTAATGGTTTATACATGTTGAATGTTGATTCTTTTTATATTGATCAACGGGATTCAGATATTAATAATGTTATTGGAAACAAACGTAGTAGAGTTGCTAAAAAATCTTCTATGTTGTGGCACAAACATTTAGGACACATCTCTAGGGAGAGAATGAAGAGGTTGATCAAGGAGAATATTCTTCATGATCTGGACTTCTCTGATTTTAATACCTGTGTTGATTGTATAAGAGGGAAACTTATAGTTGGAGCCAGAAAGGTGGGGTTATCAGGAGTGAAGGAATACTACAGTTGATTCATACAGATATTTGTGGGCCCATTACTCCTATTGCTATGGGTGGTTTTAGGTACTTTATCACCTTTATTGATAACTTCTCTAGATACGAGTGGATTGATTTGCTGCATGAGAAATCTGATTCTTTAGATGCCTTTAAAGCATTCAAAGTCACTGTTGAATTGAAATTTAGTAAGCAGATCAAATGTGTGAGGTCTAATAGAGGTGGTGAATATTATGGCAAGTATGATGAACTGGTAGAAATCCTGGACCTTTTGCTAAGTTCTTACAAGATTGTGGTATTTAGGCACAGTACACCATGCCTGACACTCTACAATAAAATGGAGTTGCAGAGAGACGAAATCGTACTCTTATGGATATAGTGAGATGTATGCTTAGTCATTCTACTCTTCCAGAATTCTTGTGGGGAGATGCCTTGAAGATTGCTGCCTATATATTGAATCATGTGCTAAGTAAATCTATGCTGAAGACTGATAATCACATATTTTATACATTAATAAGCTATCATTTTTAGTAATTTATATTCTTCATGTACGTAATTGTTTGACCTTGGACATGTTTTATAAGTTTGGGCTTAATTGAATTTTTCCTCCATTATTGAGTTTTGACGTTGTTTCTATATTCCAGCTATAACTTGAGTTTTAGACATCTAAAAATTATGCATTTTATCTTGTAGGAAAGCTGAGAAGAAGCTCTACAACTTTGATGAAGAGCTCAAAGTCATAATCAGATGTCTAGTGGGCCTAATTGGGCCTAGAAGTTTAGACTCATGTTTAGAGAGCATATGGCATTAAAGTGAGCATATCTTGGTCAATTCAAGTACAATTCAGATGAAACTTAGGCCATTGCATTCCTGCAAGGCCCAGCTGTGTTTGGGAAGTGTAATGGGGCACTAGAGGCCAATTTAAGGGGCAGTTTATAGTTTTAGAGAGGAAGATCCGAGAATCAGTTTTTATATTCCACACTTTTCTCACCTCTTTCTAGAACTCTCTCCTCTCTTCTATCCTTCTCTCTAATTTTCATTTCTGGGTTTTCCTTTTCTGATGGAGGGCTAGACACCATGTAATCAATTCAGGATTCTTGAAGAAATTTCAGTTTGGATTCTTGATATCTTGTTCTAATTTCTTATTTTGAATTACATTTGGATTTTTCTTCTTCCCCTTCTTTTTCTTTTCCTTGATCTGATTGGATATTAATTTAGAATTAAGAATTGTGATTGAATTTAGGTTGATTAATCTAGTTTCTTCATGGAATTAGAAGTTAAGTGCTGATTTGTGCTTAGGTTAATTAAATTCATATATAAAATTAACATAGATCTAACATGAATTTTGTGATTGCGAATTTATGTGTCAATTGTTAATTAAATTCTAGACGATTGTCTAGTATGAATTCTGGATTTAATGCTGAGATCTCGGTTAATTCCAAGTTAATCATTCAAATGCAATCCAAATGTTTATTTAGTAATCTATGATAGAATCCACTAAATTTTGGATAGATTTCTGAATTGATTGAGCTTTTAATTGATTGTTCTTTCCTTAATTCTGTTATTTCATATTCTGTTTCTCACCCCCCAATCTCGGCTTGATCTGATTAATTTGTAACTAAGATCCTTGAGAGACAATCTGGTGTTAACTCCTATATTACAAGCCATAGGTACAACTCGATTTTAATTTTGATTGAGTTCAGTACTCGTCAAAGACTCCATATGAGCTTATGATAGGCAAATGACCCACCTTGAGACATTTTCGTGTTTGGGATTGTAGGGTAGAGGTGAGACCTTATAACCTACATTTAAAGAAGCTTGATCCCAAAACTATCAATGGTTTCTTCATTGGCTATTGTATTAGCTCAAGAGGTTCAAGGTTTTATTGTCCTTCTCATACTACTAGAGTTATTGAATCCAATCGGGCTGTCTATTTTGAAAGAGACTTAGAACGTGGTGGAACTCAAGAGCCGCGTATTGTTGATTTCAGTGAGGAGCATGTTGTTGTTTCTATTCCTGTTGATCCCTTTCCATGGATAATTCCATCTCCTTTGATCTATAATGATGATGTTGTTGATCTTATTGATAATGTCGATATCCCTCAACAAGTCAAAAATAATGTACAGATTTCATATGTTATTGTGACTCCACTGAGAAGATTTGAGCGGGTTCCTATATCCACTGAGTTTACTAGATTCAGGGATTATGTTGTGTACCTACAGGAGCATGAGTTTAATTTAGTTGAGGATTCTGATCTTATTTCTTTTCAAGAGGCTATGGTTAGTCCTGATAGTGCACAATGGCTAGTAGCTATGGAGGATGAGTTGACTTCTATGAGAAATAATAATGTTTGGAAATTAGTTGAGTTGCCTACTAGTTGTAAAATTATTGGTTATAGATAGGTCTTTAAGACCAAACGTGATGGTAGAGGTAAAATTGAGAGGTATAAGGTCAAACTTGTTGCTAAGGGATATAACCAAGGGGAAGGCATTGATTATAAGGAGACTTTCTCATCGGTCTCCACTAAAGACTCTTTTCATGTTGTGATGGCCTTGGTTGCTCATTTTGATTTGGAGCTTCATCAAATGGATGTTAAGACCACCTTCCTAAATGGTGATTTGTATGATGATGTGTATATGGATCAACCTGATAGTTTTGTTGAAGATGGTAAAGATTATATGGTATGCAAATTGAGAAGATCCATTTATGGATTGAAACAGGCTTCCAGGCAATGGTATTTGAAATTTAATTATATTGTTAGTTCTCTTGGTTTTAAAGAGAATACTGTTGACCAATGCATTTATCTGAAGTTTAGTGGGAGTAGATTCATCATTCTTGTTTTATATGTTGATGATGTTTTGTTAGCTAGTAATGATATTATTTTTCTGAATCAGACTAAGCAGATGTTGACAACACATTTTAATATCAAAGATCTTGGTGATGCCTCTTTTGTATTAGGTATTGAGATTCACCGTGATAGATCTCGTGGTATTCTTGGTTTATATCAGAAAGCTTATATTGAAAGGATTCTGAATAAATTCAATATGAAATCTTGTAATCCTTATGCTGCACCTATTCAAAAGGGTGAAAGACTCTCTAATACCAATGTCCTCAAAGTGATAAAGATGTTGCTGAAATAGAGAAAGTATCATATGCTTCTGCTATTGGCAACCTTATGTATGCTCAAGTTTGTACACGTCCAGATATTGTTTTTGTTGTTTGTGTACTTGGGAGATACTTGAACAAACCTGGTGTGGCTCATTGGCAGGCTGCAAAACGAGTTATGAGGTATCTACAGGGTACCAAAAATTATATGCTCACCTATATGAGGTCTAACCACCTTGAGGTGATAGGCTATACTGATTCTGATTATGGTGATTGTCCAGATGACTACAAGTCCACATCAGGGTATATCTTTATATTAGCAGAAAAGCTGTTTCTTGGAAGAGTGTTAAACAGACACTCACAGCTACTTTTACTATGGAGGCAGATTATATAGCTTGTTATGAGGCTACGTGTCTAGCGATATGGTTGAAAAATTTGATTACCGAATTTTTTATTGTGGAGAGTATTTCCAGGCCTCTTACTATTTATTGTGATAATTCTATCGTAGTGTGCTTCTCTTAAATTAATAAAAGCTCAAAGCGCTCAAAGCATTTTAATACAAAATTCATGTTTGTTAGAGAGAAGATTCAGGAATTTCAGACTCGTGTCGAGCATATCCCTACAAAACTTATGGTTGCAGACCCACTAACCAAAGGTTTAGCTTTAAAGTTTTGGTTGATAATGTAACCCATATAGGTATAATGAGGTCTTTTGATATTTTGAGTCAGTGAGAGTTTGCTTTGTAATTTTGTTGTGACATCATTTTATTATGTTTCGAGACTTTAGACAATTATTGTTATTATTATTATCGTTGCCATATAATATTGCTATTATTATTATCTGTGCAATTTTGTTTATTCATGATATAGCATATTGTGGAGACATTTTGGACTCAGTCTCATTTTGTTGTTTTGCTGAGATGTAGTTAAATCTCAGAAAGCATCTTGGGTGTGGATGCTTGGGGCCATTTTGTCGAAAGATGCACTTTGATCACATATTGGCATGCAATTTTTGGATGTGCTTTCTCATTACCCATTTACGTACCACATTTTGATGGGTCACCGAGATATGAGTATGTTACATGTATGATATCAGTACTCCTTCGAGTATGATTTTTTGCATTATTGAGATACTTGTAGCCTCATTTTGGACTAGTTGTTAAGAGTGCTAACTCGATTTTGACATCATGTTGTGGCCACATATTGTTTGATTAATCTGGAGAATTGTTTTCTTATTAAAGTGATATAACATGACTTATGCTGTCCAAGTGAGAGAATGTTAGAATTTTATTTATGGACTAGCATAAATCATATTATCTTTTTTTTTTATAAAACTCAAATTAATTGGATGTCTAAAATATTAGAGCATTTTATTTAGCCTAAATTGTGATCAGTATTGTTAATAAGCCTATTGTTGTTAAAGCACTGTTCATATATGTGAGTTTTGTTTCATAGGTCTTGTATATGAGTTTGTCATAGTGGGTAGGTTTAACTCATTTTAATTGTTCTATATATACAGGGAGAGACCTCTATTCCTAGTCACTCTAATGTGTACAGTTGCCCCATAAATACTGACACATGAGTGATTATTGTGGGATAAGAATAGTATCTCTCCCTCATCGAGTTTTGCTTTTCAGGATTTCAACAATGACTTCCTCATCGTTGCCTTTTCAAGGTAACCCTAAAACCTTTTTATATGTATTAATATGTCATAAATTATTAGGATTAATAGATCCGACAAATTTCTATCACTAACAAGTATAGGAAAATTGTAATACATTCCCTGTTAGAAGTATTTAATTAAGTCTTCAACTATATTGAAGAGGTCGAAAGATTATATACATTTGACAAGTAGGAGTCAAAAGAATAATGAAATTGTAAGTCTTCGTTAAAAATACTCTCCCAACATCTTTCTGTCAAGTACCCTTGTCCTATGGCATCAAAGGTTCTGCAAAAAGACTCTCACATATACCTTGTCCTATAGTGTGGAAAATTTTGTTAAAAATACTCTCCCAATAGTAAGTAAGCGAGAAGCAATCTCACACATAGATGAAATTATATAGAGAAACTAACATGTATAGGAAAATTGTAATAGATTCGTTGTTAAGAATATTTAATTAAGTCTTCAACTATATTGAAGAGTTCGAAAGATTATATACATTTGACAAGAGGGAGTCAAAAGAATGAAGAAATTGTAAGTCTTCATTTAAGACACATTTGACGGCAACCGAGAGTCGAAATAAGGCTAGAGAGAAATGATCCGACTCGAATCCAAAACCTGGACAATTTCAGGATTATTGGTTTGAAGAGTGTTCGACAAGGTGGTAGCGGTTGAAGATTCAAATTCACAAGGAGTGTTGCTAGTGATAAGGAATTTCAAATTCAAATACGAAAACAACATCAATTTATCATTAGTCATGCTTTCAGAACAAATAACTATGCATATTTTGCATGCATGACACGTGTTGAATATGTCTCAGATTATTAGTCAAATAGTGAAAAATATTTGAAACTTATGAATTAGGAAGTTACTTAGTTTTCCTATAAATATGCCTTGTTAATTAAGAAGGTAAGAAAGTTGATTGGAAAACACTTGTATAAATCATACACCTCTTATTGTCACCCTGACGCCTATGGATAATTAATAGTATCAAGTTAAGTATGTCTTCCATTATTTATAATTTCATATACCTTTAATTCAATTATTTGGGATCAAGATTAGCCATTTCGACATAAATATTAAGCATACAATATTAAGTTACAAAAAAGGCTAAGTCTCAAGAATATGTCAAAGACAATAATTGACAAACTAGTCAACCAACATCAGTAGTATCCTAACAACCGATTCAACTAAGATCACAAGAGACAAAAGAAGACTATGTTGACAGAAAGAAGGTATTGACAGAATCCAAGTGTCAATGAGGTACGCTCAAGTAAGCTGACAAACGGATTCAACAAAGGAGGTACACTTAATCAAATCATAAAATTTCATAAGTCAAGTCTCAATCTATTGTCAAAGCCATGCATGTGAAGGTTTGTCATTGTCGAAGCCTAAGTTCGACAAAAAGCGATTGGCAAGCCCTATAGTTGAACGTGGGTAGTTATCAAGTAGAAGTTGAAATGCATAAAGAATGTGGCTTTGTGGAGAAACTGAGAAGTTACAAAAAGAAGAAATCACCCACTACTTGGAGTAGTTACCACTTTGAAGATAAATTAAGCACATGTGAATTCTGCATGACTGCCAAGTGATAGCATCTTAAGAGTTATAAATTCAAAAATTATACGCCAGATGGATAGACTAGTTGCCTATAAATAAGGTTAGATCGAAGAACAATAGGCTGATCCATTTACTTGCAAAACACCCTATAGTTCCTAAGCCTCTAGTGTGATGTTCACGGATTGACAGGTTAACAGTCCCTAGTTTGACCACCACTTTCAATTTACATGCCTCTTTATGTTTCAGTATTTATCTTTCAAACATCTTTATTTCATGTATCATTTACATTCCAATTAGTGTAATTCAAGTTCTTACTTGTTCTTCCAAGTTCCGTAAAAAGGGTTTTGGTTTCTCTTCCATATTGTTTTTTCCCCCTTTCTTTTGATTTTTCTTTCCATGAATTTGTATTGTGATTTGAGATTATTTGTATTGAACATAAGTAACTAATCTCATAGCTAGGGTTACAGGGAATCTTGTTTTCTTAATTAATTGATTTTTAATTCGAATTTAATTACGGTAATTTCTTTTGAGTTTATTGTATTGTTTGAATTCTTATCAAGAATTGATCACTTTTGACATGTTTTAATTCAATGTTTGACCGGTGACTATATGCAATCAATGAGTGGACCTATATAATAAACTAAATATTAGATTGGTAAATGACCAAACATCAATTTATTCTATTAATTGAATTCACAATTATGTTAGTTCATATCTTCAATTGGAACTTAAACATTCCTAGTTAATTTTATTAAATGAACAAATATGTGAATAATTTAATAATATAATATTATTTATTCATAACTATTGTGATTCAATAACAATTACGAAAATCTTAACAAGAGAATTATCTTACATCATAAATTAATAAAATCCAATTAATTGAATCATAAATGAATACAAATTGATTAATTGAATTCAAGTAACTTTAACGTCCCGATTTCCCTCTAATTGATTTATCTCTATATAATTTTTCTCTAATTAATTTATCTCTATATTATTATTTAATTGTCTATTATTATTCTTTATTTATTTTTTTAATTTTATTTTATATTTTTTATACTTATGATTGTCTAAATAACTAATAATTTAACGAATTTAATAATTACTTCTTAATTTCCGTTAATTCCTTTATTACTATTACACTTACTCTTTTATGCGTATCACTCATAATCTTAAAAAAAAATTTAGTTACACACAATTGTATCACATTATTTTTACACATATTTATAAAAAATTAAAAAAAAAAATAATTTTTTATGATGAATGAATTTAGAGTATCATTTTTTTCTCTCTCCAAATTAATGTAAATATATATAAAAATAATATAGTATAATTATGTGTAACTAATAATCTCTCGTAATCTTATTGTAGACGTCTGGTGACAAATTATAAATTATTGATTGTGACAACAACACTAGCACAACAGCAGGACAAATCAACTAGGAAAATTGGAGCTAGCTCGCAGGGTTGGGCACCAGCCTCTTAAGCTGGTCAATCAGGGCCGTCAGACTGTTGTGGGAGGATCCACCTTGTTGAACAGCTTTCCAAGCTTTCTCTTGCATCTCTTTGGCTTTGCTTCTGATTTGCGTACCTTCCTCCCCATCATCCATTAGCCTCTTTACAGCCTTCTCTATACGTTCCCCACTCACCACTTTCTTCTTAGCATCATACGGCGATATGCTCCATTCCGCTGCGCCCACCTCCACCCCAAAACCGTGTACCTCAGTTATCAGCTTCTCGTTATAATACTGGTCGCCGAACCCCGGCATGGTGATCATGGGAACCCCAGCACTGATGGCTTCCGCCACCGCGTTCCATCCACAGTGCGTTAGAAACCCGCCGGTGGCGGGATGATTCAAGATCAACGGCTGTGGGGCCCATCCCTTAATGAGCATCCCTCGGTTCTCTTTCGTCATCTTTTCTTCGAAACCATGTGGCAACCATTTGTCTCCGTTTTCTTGTTCTTCTTTGCCATTGTTTTTCCTATGCACCACCCAGAGGAATTGATGCCCGGAGGCCTCAAGCCCAGTCGCTATCTCGAAAAGCTGCTCATCGGACAAACGGCACAGGCTCCCAAAGGAAATGTAAACCACCGAATCTTGTTCCTTGGAGCTGAGCCAACTCAGGCACTCTTGTTCATCACCCACCGCGCTTGGCACTGTCTTTTGTACCATGAGTGAAGTAGGGCCGATGTGCCAAACTTTGCGCCCGGTGAGCTTCTCGTAATGCTCGGTATACTTCACGTCAAGCTCGGCGAAACTGTTTACAATTACGCCATGGCTGTCCTTCTCAGCGTCCACCAGAGATTCAGTGACTCTAGCAAAGCCAGGTGATGGCTTGATGGGTAGGGTAAGGGGGTGTGGGAGACCCGGGATGTGGTAGGGCCCTGAATCAGAAGTGAAGGCTTCTGGGTGGCTCTTAATGGCCTCGATCATGCAAACGTCGAAGATGGAGATAGGATTGAAAATGAGCCTCGGGATTCCAAGGCGTTTGGCTGAGGCTTCACTCCAGGTGAACATGATGTCTGGAATAAAAAAATCCGGAGGGATCTGCTTCATGAAAGCCTCGATTTCGGGCTGGATAAGATGAGCGGCCATGTGTATCTTGCCAGCGGTTTGGTTGTCGGAGGCGGCAAACAAGTTCTCGACCCCATCGGGGAGACCAACCTGGTTGGAGGGGAATTTGATGATGTGAACACGGATGTGGTAGCCGGAGGCTGTGTCCTCGTCAATGGTTTTATCAAAGAGTTGAGCGTTTGAGGGAGTAGTGATGATGGTCACTTGCTGGCCTCGTGAAGCCACCAATCGAGCCAAGTGAACCAGAGGGATCAGGTGTCCCTGTGCGAAGAATGGGAGAAGGTATATTTTCAATGGTCGGGATATTTCCATTTTTCCTCCTCTGCCTCTAATTTGGTCTTGACGTTGGTGGCTCTGTATTGTTATTAATATTAATATTACTTCTACTATGCTATTAGCAGGCTTGAGAGCCAAACACACCACGGCTACAAATATATAACAAGATGGATGGATTCTAGTCGTAATTGTTTTTAATAATTATTTTTACTACTTTGTTTGGTCCACCACGTCACGTTTGTCACGTTAAAAGATAACATGTTATGATCAAAAATAAAATATAGAATATATGGGAGATGATAAAATTATTGTTACATGTCCTGAAATGAATTAAGAGGAATATATGTAAGAGATATGATGTGATAGTTTTCTCCTTACGCAGTTGCACTCATGCGTGGGGATCCAGTGATATCTGTAAAAAGACTTCAACGTTCAAGTCAGACCATGTGCAAGTTGGATTTTTGTGTTTAAATTACAATTATTTTATTAAGTTGATTCAGCCTGATTTTTATAGAGTATGATTAGAATCATGATATTAAGTACATATATTATTAGAATGTAGACGTTACAGTTATTAATTGTGAAGAGATGTTACAGAGCCTTTAATTTTGTAAAATCCTGATTTTCAGTTATAGAAGTCTGCGCTAATTCAATGATTTTCGTCATATGACCCAATATTGTAGTTCAAGATCTTACAGACCTTTTTGACGTATTAATGGAAGAGTCTGGTAGAGCGCACACTGAGTTGATCTTTTCGAATGGGATGCAAGACCACGGCCCAGAACATTATATATAGCGATTTAAAAGAATTCAACTTTCATGGTGAGGGCAAACTTCCAACTTGCGGGTATTATTTTATCATGTTGATCAATGGTACTGAAAAAAAAAAGGTCGACATAGACGTGAGACGGCCCATAACTTGCACTTATCCTCCAAATCCCTATTGATTTTGTCGAACGGAACTTTTGGAAACTGGAGACGGAAGACTCCGCGCGCGAGCAGCACGTTCTACCATTATTTATACAAAAAAACATAGCTCGTGGAATGCATGGAGGATTTTTTTATAAAATGCTAAAAAAATGTTTTTTTTTTCATTTATGTTTAGTTTTATTTTATTTATATACCTATTAGATTTTGAACAACTGTGATGAATCAAATCATTAGTAATTTAACTATTGTAAATTATGCACACTTACGACTTGTTTAGAAAAATTAAAAATTATAGATTATCTTTGATAATCGATTATTGTTATAATCGATTATAATTGATTTATTTTTATATTTAGATGCATTAGTTGTAAAGTAATTTTAAGTTAATATGATTCGTTTGGATGATATAAAAAAATTATTTTTATGTATTAAATTATTAAAATAGGTATAAAATGATTAAAAAATATTTGATTGATGACAAAATAGTATTTACATATCAAAATATAAGAAATAATCTATAAGCTAAAATCATAAGTTTCAATCTTCACTTATAATTATTAGCTGTAAAAAGTTTTTTTTTTTGCATTGAATTTCATGTAAAAACTTTTTTTAAAAATAATCTTTTTACCCAAACATAATAATTATTTCACAAAATAACTTAATCCTCCAAAAATATCTATTTGGAAAAGAATTAATCTTTTCCAAACATGCTCTTAGTGGAATAAACCTAACAATAGTAATAATTATTGATGGAGAGTGTTTATTGGAGATTTTGTTACCAATTCTACAAATACTTGATTTTAGTTGTTAATATAGGAAGATAATTTCTTCGTTTTGAGATTCGTATATTCTTGGTAATTTATAATGTAAAGAGTTGGGTTTATAAACAAGCGGGAACTCAACAGTCAAGGAAATTAAATAAAAAGAGTACAGTCCTACAACATTCAAAGTGCTAAAAGTAGGGGTGTAAATTGGTTCGGGCAATCCAATCAACCCGACCGAACTGAACCGAACCAATTAGTTTGGTTCGGTTTGATTCAAGTATACTTAATGGTTTGGATAAAATCCAAACCAATTGATGCTCAATTGGTTTGGTTCACGGGTTCTGAGTTTTAAACCCGTGAACCGAACCAAACCAAACCATTTTTTTAAACTCCTTATTCTATTCTCTTACTTCGTTCTTACTGATTACTTCATTCTTCAGATATTTCATTTCTTCATTCCCTTCCAGATTTTCCTTCCCAAATCCAACCCTAACTATTCTCTTGTTTAGTATCACTCGCGGTTGCTGTCTCTCTCTCCAAAGGCAAGCGGCTTTTTTGCAAACATGATTGATCGAGCTCGAGAACGAGTTCACCGAGAACGATCAAAATGAAGGTTCACATATTCTAGATTTCGGTTTCTTTTGGTGCAAATTGCAATCAATTAGTGAATTTTTATTTCTATTTGTTGTGAATGATGTAAAATCTCGTTGGATTTTGTACCGTGTTGTGTTTATTCAGCTTGTGAACTAGTTAGAGTTGAGGGTTTATTTGGAAGCCTCTGCTCTGCTTGCTAGACCTGCCATTTTTTCATTCAATTTCTTCAGTTCTTCGATCCTGATTCCTGATCTATAAACATGAGCCCTTGTTGAATGGTGTTTTTTTTGGGGAGGGAATGGAAGATTCATCTAAATTCATGTTACTGGCAGAACCGTTGTGTTGCATCTTATGATTTGCCTTCATTTTCATTTCTTTTTTCTATTTTAAGTTGCGTGTCTATAAATCCACTCAAATTTTAAATCAATTCATAATTTTGGTTTTTGCAAATAGGATATAGAAATGGAGAATTTCAAAACTGTTTTAACGTTTAGCTTGTCCTTTTAGCCCTTCATACCAAAGTGTTTTCAACAACAGTTAGGAGATTGGTCCCTACCATAACCCTTGATTTCAAATAATGATATACTAGTTTGATTTAATCAGATTAAACTTTAATTTAATGGCAAATAACTTTCAAGCTTTTAGTTAGTGTTGAATCTGGTTTTGTTCCCTGTCAATATACTTTTTGTGGTACCTATGTATTACATAATTCTTCTTGATAATTTGAGTTTATCTCTTTCCTTATTCGTGGATCATTCTTGGCGAGTCAAGCCAAAGAAGAACGAAGATTGTAGAATTTTGCATGTCAAGCTTTGAAGGGACTGCCTCCAAAATAAAGACTTAAAGCAATGACCTTCTATGCAATGTGGTATGTATGACATGACCTTTTTAGCATTCAAAATTAAAGGCATGAATTAGGATATCTCTTCATAGACATCTCATAAAATTTGAATCATGCAAAATTAGGATGTGTTAAAAAAATTAATGGTCAACCCGATCACCCGAACCAAACCAATCCATAAATGGTCGGTTCGGTTTGATCGGTTTAGCAATCAAAAAATAAGAAAACCAAACCAAACCGAACCAATTGATTTTGATTGGTTGGTTTTATTTTTCTCCAAAACGTAAACTGCTAAAAGTATGATCGGTGTAAAATGAAAATAGGAATTTGACATAAAACGTAAACTGCTAATATGTAAATGACTGAATGCAAAGGTATATTGCCAAAAGGAAACTTGCAAGAAAAGTAAAGTGCAGAATATAAATGACTTAAGTATAAAATATAGAATTGTAATTGGCATTCAAATGTAAACAATCAGAAAGTAAACTTACAAGAAATCATGGCGTAAGGAAAAAGACACAAAAGTAAATGACTAGGAAGCAAAATGCTAAAGAAGTAAACTATGTCAAATTACTGAGGTCATTCAACGACTAAAAGGAATAGGTAAGAACAATGAAGAAAATCAAATGTAAAAGCGAACTTGAAAGAGGTATATCAAAAATAAATTGCAATGCATTCATATTTGTAATGACTATTCTTTTTTATTCATGATCTAATATCTGTAAGCGAATCTATTCCTCTTAGGACCTTCAAGTTTTTTGGTGAGATAGGTAAAATTCTGACGTCAAAGATTAATTAAATAACCATTGATCAATCAAACGTCAATAAAGGTGTGTCAAAGCATAGAATAGAGTTAAATATGAATGTGATTAAATGAAAAAGCAAGAGTGCATCTAAATAAATTTATTGGAAGTAAATTAATGGGATGAAAATGCCAAAAATAAATTTATTGAAAGTAAATTTAATAGAAATGTAAATGGCAAGGTAAGATCAGTGTCAAAAGTAAACTTGTTGGGAAGTAAACTGACATAAAAATAAATAATTGTCGAAAGTAAACTTACAAAAAGTAAATTGACAGAATGTAAATGATTGTCAAAAGTAAACTTGAGAAAAGTAAACTAATAGAATGTAAATAGTGAAAAGTAAATACCTAAAAGTAAACACCAGAAATGTCAATGTCGATACAGCGTGCTGACAAAATATCTTTGGAGTGTTGTGTGTGTTTATGTAGAGAGTAAAGCATGAAAATAATGCAAAAAATGCATGATTATGTAAGAACACGAAGAATAACATAAATGCAAAAAAACATAAATTTACACTGAGTTGAAAAAAGATTAAAGGGAACTTGCAAAAAGGTAAAATGTGTGGGAATTAACCTTAAAAGCAAGTAAATTGTAGAATTGAGAAAGAATATGAAAGGTAAATAGCCATAAACATGAAAGAACAAGTAAGAACTTGAATTACATTAACTGGAATGTAAATGATACATGAAATAAAGATGTTTGAAAGATAAATGTTGAAACATAAAGAGGCATGTAAATTGAAAGTGGTGGTCAAACTAGGGACTATTAACTTGTCAATCTGTGAGCATCACATTGGAGACTTCAGAACTATAGGGTGTTTTGCAAGTAAATGGACCGGCCTATTGTTCTTCGATCTAACCCCTATTTATAGGCAACCAGCTTATCCATTTGGCGTATAATTTTTGAATGTTATAACTCCTAAGATGGTATCACTTGGCAGTCATGCAGAATTCACATGTGCTTAATTTATCTTCAAAGTGGTAACTACTCCAATTAGTGGGTGATTTCTTCATTTTGTAACTTCTCAGTTTCTCTACAAAGCCACGATCTTTATGCATTTCAGCTTTTACTTGATAACTACCCACGTTCAACTATAGGGCTTGCCAATCGCTTTTTGTCGAACTTAAGCTTCGACATTAACAAACCTTCACATGCATGGCTTCGACAACAGATTGAGACTTTACTTATGAAATTTCATGATTTGATTAAGTGTACCTCCTTTGTTGAATCCGCTTGTCAGCTTACTTGAGCGTACCTCATTGACACTTGGATTCTGTTGATACCTTCTTTCTATCAACATAGTCTTCTTTTGTCTCTTATGATCTTGGTTGAATCGGTTGTTAGGATACTATTGATGTTGGTTGACTGCTTCGTCAATCATTGTCTTTGACATATTCTTGAGACTGTCTTTTTTGTAACTTAATATTGCATGCTTAATATTTATGTCGAAATGGCTAATCTTGACCCCAAATAATTGAATTAAAGGTACGTGAAATTATAAATAATGGAAGACATACTTAACCTGATCCTTTTAATTATCCATAGGCATCAGGGTGACAATAAGATATGTAGGATTTGTGCAAGTGTGTTCCAATCAACCTTCTTACCTTCTTAATTAACAAGGCATATTTATAGGAAAACTAAGTAACTTCCTAATTCCTAAGTTTCCAATTTTTTTCACTATTTGACTACTAATCATACATAAAATTATCCTAAGCTATGAGATAGAATTAAGAAGTTGGGTTGCCTCCCAAAAAATGCCTTATTTATAGTCTTGGATGGACTTTGTAGTTAAGAACTTGGGTTCAAAGCTTAGATTCCTGAAAAATCAAGTAGCTTAATACATTCTATAACATCATCCCTATCTATGTGCTCATATATGAATGTCGAAGATAAAGTAAGGGAATCATCAGTAAAATTAGTATGAAATGAGTTATTGACTACTTGATCAATCATACCTATGTAGGAGCATTCTTCATGATCATTTGGAGATTTCATAGATTTGTAAATATTAAAAGTTACCTTTTCCTCATTGACTTGCATGGTAAGTTCACCTTTTTGCACATCAATCATAGTCCTACCGGTGGCTAGGAAAGGCCTCCAAAGAATCAATGGTACATTATGGTCCTCTTCCATGTCTAGGATGATGAAATCAGCTAGGAAAATTAACTTGTCTACCTTGACCAAGATGTCCTCTATGACTCCCTTAGGATAAGTGAGGGAATGGTCAGTTAATTGTAAATTAATGGAAGTTGACTTCACCTCCCCCAAACATAGCCTTTGGAAAATAGATAGGGGCATCAAGTTTATGCTTGCCCCTAGGTCACACAAAGTTTACCAATGAATTGACAACCAATGGTGCATAGAATGGTGAAGCTTCAAGGGTCTTTCAACTTAGGAGGTAGCTTATTTTGTAGGAAGACACTACATTCCTCTGTGAGAGCTACAGTTTAATAATCCCCAAGCATTCTCTTCTTGGTCAAGATATCCTTCATAAACTTCACATAATTAGGCATTTGTTCCAAAGCCTCAGCAAATGGTAAGTTAATGTAAAGTTTCTTGAAAATCTCCAAAAACTTTTGAAATTGAGAATCAAGTTTTTGTTTAACTAGACGGTTGGGGAAAGATAGAGGTGGTGTATAAGGCTTGTCCTCTTTCTTCTTGTCCTCAACCTTCCTCTTTGCTATTTGCTCATTCTTCTCAACCTCATTGCTCACAATCACCTCATCTTTTGCCACCTCAACTTCTTCTTCAAGAAGTTTAATCTTAGTATTTCCTTCAATTTCCTTCCCACTCCTCAACGATATAGCCTTACAATGATCATTAGCAGCACCTTTAGGATTGTTGATGGTATCGCTCAGAAAAATCCCTGGGGGTCTGTTGTTTAAAAGATTAGGCAAGTTGACTAACTTGAGTCTCGAGATTCCTCAAGGATGTCGCTTGGCTTTGCATCAAAGCATCATGGGAGGCAATCCTTGAATTAGTTTTAGTCATATATTCTTGTTGGCTAGTCATGAATTGTGCAAACATCCTCTCCTAGTTGGAAGTTGAAGTTGAAATTTGGGCTTGAGGGGAGCTATTTTGTTGGAAACCTGGAGGGGCACAGGGTGATTCTCTGAGCAAATAAGAAGAAGAAGAACCTTGAGAATTTCCTCCCCAAGAGAGGTTAGGATGGTTCTGCCAACTAGAGTTATAAGTGTTACCAAAAACATTGTTGCGATTACTTGGGTGGAACTGACTGGCATATTGCACACTCTCCAGGATAGCTGTGCAACTAGCAGTAGAGTGATAGTCCCCACAATGATCACAAATCCCAGCTGAGATATTGGCTCTGCTAGCCACTGAATTAACTACCACAATGTCAAACTTCTTGGATAGTGCTGCCACTTGAGCTAAAAGCGATGTGAGAGCATCAACTTCATGTATACCAGTTATCACTTTCTTAGGAGTAACCTTCTCTGCTGGCCACTAATAGTTATTAGTGGTCATTTCCTCCAAAAGGTTGTATGCCACATTTACAGTCTTGCTCATGAGAGTCCCTCTTGCTGCTGCATCAGTGGGGGTATACCATGACGGAGGTACTTCCTTAGCAACTCCTTAAATCGCCCCCATGTCTCATATAAATTTTCTCCCTCAAATTACCCGAAGGATAAGATATGACTTATGTATTTCATTGACTTCATGGGAAGGAAGAATCGGTCCAAAAACTTTTGCGCCAGTTCCTCCTAAGTAGTGATGGAATGTTTAGGTAAGGATTGAAGTCAGGCCTTGGCCCTATCCCTCAAAGAGAAAGAAAAAAGCCTCAAGTGAGCTGCATCATCAGTGATCCCCTGGTGCTTGAAGGTTTCACAAATTTCCAAAAAATTGACTAGATGAGCATTGGGATCTTCATAGGGTAGATCTGTAAATTGCAAAGTATTCTGAACCATCTGGATAATGGCGAGCTGGATCTCAAAAGTCTGTGCTTGTACAACTAGCCTTGTAATGCTAGATCGGATATCTCAAGCATTTAGAGTGGTATGCTCCCTCAAGAGTCTTTCAGCATTCGTTTCTTCCGCCATCTCAGATTCACTGTCAAAATTTAGTGCTTGTCCTTACACTTGTTGTTCTCTTAGCAATCTACGAAAGGTCCTCTCGATCTCAGGATCGTAAAGAAATTGAGATACACTTTGAGTCTTTTGCATACAAGAGTCAAGTACCTAAAAAACACAAACAAACAAACAAACAAAACTTGAAATAAGAGTTATTAATCGATATAAGAAATAACACCAAATCTAAACTCAATCCCCAGCAACGGCTCAAAAAACTTGTTTGGGATCTGTAAGTGCACGAGTCTGAGAGTTAAGTATTGTGTCCCAATGGATTGATAATTAGGAAGGTGCTAAAACCTAATCACTTTTCACAAAGATTTTATCCAAGTAATCGAATTATGAAGGTAGTTTTAAATTAAAATAACAACTTAAAATAAATAGAATAAGATGCACTAAAAACCAAGTTCGCAAGAGAGAGATAAGTATGAATAAAGTCTAGGGGTCCCTATTCACTTGCTATTTCAATGAATTTTTACAATTCAAGAGCATCTACCAAAGAATTGATTTTGTTAGCAGAAACTGATTATAGATAAAAGTCTATGTCTAGGTCAATTACTGTTAGACCATTTGTGTACCACAAGTGCACGGGTCATTCAAGTAATACAATGAAGAGTAAAGTTTGTTCCCACGAGGATGTTGGCTTCTAAAGCTAAGTATCAACCAATAGCTTGATTAATTCTATTTAAGAACATAAGAATAAGGAAAGTGCAAATAAACTAAATCTAAACTACAAAGTAATAAAGATAATATTTAGAGTTTTAGGGAATCCTTCTTCACCTTCTACTTCAACTAATGATATGCAATCTTTACAAGTAACATCAATGAATTGTTAAGTTAGCTTGAGAATCTGATTTAGTTAAAAGCTTATGTCTAGGTCAATCAACCATAGTTTTATTTACCTAACTCCCTAGCTAGATGCAAAACTCACTCATTAAGATCTATTCTCAATCACACGTTATGCATGACTAAAAGATATATTTTTATTCCATTAGAGAATCAACTTATCCAAGCCAACTGAATGAAATCGAACATGCATCAACCATACATATGATTTCAAATCCAAATTCCTATGTCTAAATTCATCAGATTTCAATAAATCACTTAAAAGTTGATCAAACAATCAAGAGCATTAAGAACTATAAGATTGAACAAAACCAAACATCAATATATACTTAAAGAAGAACAAAATCATCAATATTCATAGAAGGATTCAAAGTTATCCCTAAATACAGCTTAGCTAATCATTGAACACGAAAATATACATAAAAAATCATGTTCAAGATACAAGGAAAAGAGAAAAGAGAAAGGAATGAAAGCTAATGGATTTCATCTTTGATGCTTGAATCTCCTTCCATGAAGAAGATGACCTCCAACCTTAACTCTCTTGGCTTCCTCTCAGCCTAGAAATGAAAACCTAGCCGCAGTCTCTCTAAACTTAAGATCCTCTTGGCAAAAATCTGATAAAACAGTATTTATAAGTTCAGAAAATAGAGTCACACCACGGTATTAATATTGCAAATCAACTTAATCACTTACAAAATATGCACAATTTGTTCAAAAGCATATAGGATGACATCAAAATTAGAATGTGATAAATATAAGCCTAAAATCTTTCATATATGCATTGAAAATAAGGACTAAGCATTATTTATATCACTGATATAAGGCACAAATAACTACATTCAATGGAGTTATCAATTACCCATATGAAACATACCCAAACCACTATGTGTTCATGTGAATTAGCATAAGAATCACTCATTAAGACCAAATTTCAAACACTTGCTATGCATAACCAAAAGGTATGTGTCCATCCCTTTTGCTAATCAACACACTCAAATAACTTAAATGTAATTGAACATACATCAATAATACCATGTCTATATTCCTAATTCCCTATGTCTAGATTAAATGAGAATACTATAATCATGCAATTGATGACCAATCATGAACAAGCATTAAGCATAGGTATAGAAGAACAAAACCACATTCATTGATAGAAACCCAAAGGAATTACAAAATATTCACATTCATAATAAGATCCTAGAAAGCCCCTAGATTAGAGTTTAGTTACACATTATAAGAGAAGGAACAACAAATACAATCATGGAATCCATCAAATTACAAAACAAGAGAGAAAATGGAAAGAGTGAACAAATTGGAGAGAATCCAAGCTTGATTTTCCTCCTTTGATCTTGATTCTTCACTTGATTCTCCTCCTTTCCAAGTAGAAATCTCCTCCTTTCACTTTCTCTTTTGAACTCTATTTTTAGAAAAACCAAAGGTACCTCCAATGCTCTCCAAAGTCAGATAAAAAGGCTAGTTTCGCAGATTTAGGCTTTTTCCATGCCTAGGCGCAACTTTTCCACACCTAGGCGTGAAAACAAAACATGTACTATCCATTTGCTGCCCAAGCCTAGGCGCAACCTTTTCATGCCTAAGTGCCACTTACCCACGTCAAGGCATGCGTGTCTTTGTCTGATTTTCCTGCAAACCCGAGAGTGTCACGCCTAGGCGTGATTTTTTCATGCCTAGGCGTGGCTTGTCAACTCATCCTCCTTTCAAGCTTTCTTTCATTTAAAACTCCTCTTCTCTTCCCTTATCTCTTTCAAGACCTTCTTATCTTAAATATTTGCATCAAAATAATGATAAAGTTCGTGAAACTAAGATCCATCCAAATTTCTCAAATAAAATTATTAAATATTCAATTTTTAATCATTTGAGACAAGAAGCTTTAGTTATCAAAATTATGCATGAATTGAACCTTTGGACTTAAAAACTTAAGAATATCATGTATAGGGGTATTCACATCCAAACTTATAAAAAAATTGAAAACCGATCCAAAAAAACTAAAAATCGACAAAAATTGAAATAAATTAGATTAATTTGAATGAAATTTTTGAAGAATTAATCGATTCGGTTCGATTTTCGGTTTAATTTTATAAAATCGATCCAAACTGATTTTATACTTAAAATTACCTAAATATCTCTAACTAAACCTATCCCCCATTGGCCCAATAGCTCATTTCCCCCCACCACTTCGGCACACAGATTGGCCCAATGGCCCATTCCCCCACCACTTCGGCACACAGACGTGGGTGTGCTTCACTTCCCCTTCCCCCAAATCCCCTAAGGCCCTAACTCTAACATCCTGCCATCCTGCTGCTTCCAATCCTAACATCATCTTTCGCTCCTTGCCCCTTCCAATCCACGAGGTCGCGCCCCTTACCTCTGGCCCAACCGTCATCCTAACGTCCTAACATCCTAACCGTCGCGCCCATTGCCTCCGGCCTAACATCCTAACGTCACGCCGCTTCTGTCCCAGCTTGTGACCGTAAGTTAGTAGATCTGTTTGATCCCGAGACTCATCCATGGCCGACGACTTTGAATTCGCTGACAAAGTCCCTCATTCCTTCGATCGCGTGGTACATCCCCTCTATTCCCATCTTCCATTCTTATTTAGATCCTTGGAATTCAATACCAAATTTGCTTCACGTTTTAGTTTTTCTTGCAATTGCAAATGTTGTAATTTCAATTATTGTTATTCTGAAAGAAAATTTTTATTTTTTATTTATTTATTGTTTATGCGTTTTGTTCAAATTCAAGCTTAAAGCTTAATGATTGAGGCATGATAACTAGTTGTTTATGATTTTGTTGCATTTCTATGACGAAGCAATGGTTTAACGTGTCAACTGGAGTTGATGTGTGGATTGAAATTTTCTATCAGGTACCATGGACACTATGAATACAGAATTGGAAATATTATTTTATCCTAATTTATGTAGTTTAAAGAGAATTCAATATTATTGAAGTTCATGAGTTAAGACAGAATGTCTTGTTTCAACTAATGAACTTCCTTGCACCTCAATCATAAGATGGAAGAAAAATTGCTATATGAAGTATCATGTGGATGAGTACATCTTTGTGTGTTTACATTTAATATGCCAGAGTCAAGCTACAGGCAGCTATGATCCACTAATTTGGTGCTGTACTTGAGTTGGTGAATGATTGTTTTGAAAGCCAACTAACTGACGAGTTCCAGTCTTTTGCTATAGAAGAATTATAGATGTCACCCAAGCCTTGTTGAAATTAAGAATTAGTGCCTTTATATATTTGGGGTTGGCTGTTTTTCTCCTTTTTGGTTTTGGGGGTAAGGGAGGGAAGATGATTAAGGTAGTTGAGATAAAATCATACCTTTCATTTTTCTATATATTTAACTGGTTTTTCAGATTTGCATGGTGATCATAGAAATTTTATAATGATTTTGTGATTGGTCATGATCCTCAAAGCATTCGCTTTGTCAGGACACTGTAATCAATTTTGTGCCATATAGTAAAGGATATGTATAGGTTGAGCATTTGAGAAATACAAACATCTAGACTAAGTTCTTGATATTCCTTTTGCTGTCTTCTTTTCTTCACTTGTCCTCAAATAGAAAGGAAATTGTAATTGTATAGAGAACTATTATTATTCTATTAATTAGCTACACATCTGCAGTTCTAATTATTGTTTGCATGACAGACATTCAATGAGTTACAAAAGCTGCTTAGTAAAACTAATGGCAAAGTTGTTGGTGACTTAATGACACCAACACCACTTGTTGTTCATGAATTGACTAGTCTGGAGGAAGCAGCTAGGTACTGATTTTGCATACACATATTCAATGACATTCAATTCTCTTATTATTTTGTTACTGGTTTATTACTCATTTAGATTGCATTTTCATTATGTTAATAGTTAAAAATCGAATTATCCAATCCAATCCAAACTGATTAAAATCGGTTTGGATTGGATCGGTTTGGTTATTGAAATTAATCCAATCCAAACTGAACCGATGATACTTATATTGTTTGGATCAGATGATTTTTTACCTCAAAACCGATCCAAGAACACCCCTAATCATGTACATGATCATTCCAATTCAAGTGAATTAATTTTATTCCCTAGAGTTATCAATATCAATATATATATATATATATATATATATATGGAACTAAAATTCATGCATGGTCTATCTGAATGATGATAACTATAATGCGTCTCGTGCTAGTCTGAAAACTTCATGAACAGAGTGAGAATTAAAAATTCTAAGTTGGAAATGAATAGTTAAAAACATGTTCGAAAACACATGGTGAGTTTCAGTTGTGTAAAATACACAGAAAATCACATGGCAACCAAAGTATGACAAGAATAAAATAATTATAACAGCATAATTGAACGAATGTTATATAAATCATGCAATGCAACATTATATACAAACATCAGCAAGTTCCTCAGACATCAGCAAGCAAGTTCCTTATCACAAGGAATCCACCCTTAAATTTTCTTTTCTTTCCATATCTGCTTGTCCCACATCTCATTCGAAGGTCTTCACTATATTAGGGAATTCACTCTATCTCTAGTGTTACTTTAACATCATGATGATAAAGCCAGACATACCCACACGTAACGTAAAAGGAAATTCATCCCTCTGTCTTCTCAACAGTTAGGTGCAAAATTTTTCCTTGAATCACTTGTTTGTCATCACACACAAACATAAGCAGTACAAATCACCAAGTATATTACAAATAAATTCATCATATGCAAGTCTTTTTTCAAATAAATCATGACAATTGAATAACATTTATAAAATTTATAATCATTCAATTTAAATGTTAATTCTCTAAAGGACCAACTTTGATTTAAAATTAATTTATTAATTTTTTTAAAAGTCCACAACACGGTCCATAATTTGTCTAATCATCATTATAGTTCATAGTTTGTTAAGTCTTCATCATAATCCATATTTTGTCCTAATCTTTATAGTGCATTCATTGCACAAAAATTCTTTTATTACAAAAGTCAAAGTCAAAGTCATAAAATTTCTCTCAAACTAAGATAATTATAAGATAGTTCATATAAATCAAGTACATATATTTATTACATAATATAATTAAAAATTTTATTTAACTTCAATCTTGAGCAATATTATAATTTTTCATAATTTATTATATTAGTCTTATGAAAGAGTCAACATTTAAATTATAATAATTCTAAATTTTATTAAATATTATAAATATTTTAAAGTCAAATAAATATTAAGTTTTCATAATCTAATAACATTACATGTGCATAATAAATTTAACAAAAATAATAATATACACAAAATACTAAAATAATAAAACAAATACTTAATGCCAGGATTTTTTTTAAGTGTTAAGTTCTTACCTGTCGTAGAATCTCCTTTCTTTTCTCTTCCTCTTCTTCTTTTTCTCTTTCTCTCTCTCCCTTTTCCTTCTTTCTTTATCTTTCTGTCCTCCTGTTTCTCTATCTCTTTCTCTCCATTCTTCCCTTTGTTGTTTCTCTGTTTCTGTTTCTATTCTTCTATATATATTTTTATCATATTAGTCTCCTATTTATGGCCAATTTGAATGGCTTTATGTGGTTTTTGATGGGTGCACATTGCACCACACCTTCATATGCAACGTTGCACCTATTATTATTATTATTATTATTATTATTATTATTATTATTATTATTAAAATAAAATAATGATTACATTTTAGATATTTATCTTTAATAATGATAATATTTAGATTTTTATATTATAATAATAATTAATTCATCAATATCTTCTTATAAATATTTTCTCATAAATATCTATTTATAAATATATCTATTAAAATATTTTTAATCTCTTCTTATTAATAACAATTATTATAAAATAAAACTAAATAAAATATTTAAGTTAAAGAAAATAAAAATTTATTTTTTGCAAAAATATTTTATGAAAAATAAGATGTTATAATATATTTTATAGATAGATTATATAGAATATAGATTCAATTTTCCTTTTAATTTATGCATAACATAATAGCGATAAATTTGTAACTAGAAACGAAAAATTGGATAAAAAATATATGGATTATGATCTCTTATATTACTCATTAACATAAAAAAAAGTCATATTATGAGGAGACACAAAAATAAAATTAGGGATCTAATGAAATAATAGTGAATCATATTTCTTTCTCTCTCATAATATAATCCTCTAATCAATCAATCATATTTAGTAAAACTCACTTGAGGTCAACGAATTGATGTCATTATATATTTTCAAGAATTATAATATTTTAATAAAACAAAAATTTCTCTGAGACATTCTAAAGTATCATTTAAGTTACTTTTGAAAAAACTAAAGAATTTATTTCTGAAAAATAAATTTTACAATGTAAATAATATATTTTGTTATCTTGAGATAACGAATATCATTTTGATTACATAAAATATTATTAAAATCTTTGGAAATTAATAAATAGTTAATAATTTTTTTATAGATAATATAATTGAAAAACTAATATTATCTATAGCTACTTAATAAAGAAGATGAATCTTTTCGGGTTTCTAACTTTTGTGTACTATTTTGTCATTATATTTCATTTTTACATATTTTATAAAAAAAACAAATATATGAATAAAATGATAAAAAATATTAAATAAATATCCACCTCTCAGTATTTCAAAATTGTCACCTCTTACTATCTAAAAAAAACTGTTGTTACTTACCCACTAAAAAATTGTTACATTAAGGAAAAATAATAATAATAAATGCAGCAATCCACTAATAATAATAAAAAGTATATAAATTACAAAGCCGAGCACCGAGTAACTAATATTATCATGGAAGTTACTTCTCTATCTGCATCAATCGATTAAGGTTTTGTCTATTTTTTTAAGGAGTTCTGAAGAGAATTGATATAATAGATATAATAATTTATCTTTCTCTTTATTTTTCAACGCGGAATACGAATATGAGAATATATATATATATAACATATTTATTGATGAGATGAGTATTTATTATAATAGTGAGATAAATAAATATTAACAGTTAGATTTTATATAAATTATCAAAATTAGAACTTAAATATATGTAATTTTTAAAATAATTATATAATTTTTAAGTAACTTTTAATCTTAATATTTATGTATAATTATATAATCAAAATTTATTCTTCTTATCCTCACACTAAAAACTTTTTCATTAAATATGTTTATATATATATATATATTGGGTAATGAATATGGAACATTATTCTAATAGTGGCAGGGTTACAATTATCAAGTTGAATCATGTGATTATCTATACGATATCTTATATACAACGTGTATATTAATGGATAGAAAAAGTACAACGAATTCAAGAAGAACAATTATGCTATTGTTAAATAAATTAAGCTCAACAAACTGATTGAATATATCTTCTGAGTCACATAATTAAATACAAGATTTAATTTTCCATTGAATATCAAAATCCAAGGCATGATCATTTCTTAATTTTTATTAAGAATGGATACATCCTTGTATGATAATTCATGCAGTCCAACTCCGAAAGAGAAGTCCCAGTTATTTATGCCAAATTGATTTTTTATGTAATTATTTAAAAAAGTGCATGGAGAATATATATTAGTTTTATCAGAAACACAATGATTATTGTGGTGTAATTATAATTTTTATATGTTATATAACATCATCGTCTCCGCTTTCTTTCTCAAAGAAATTGATGGGTACCGAATGCAGGTGCTTTCCTGTGATGGCAGCGCATATTTTAATTAAGAGCAGCTCTTTGAAAAAAGAAACACGAAAATAAAAATAGAACAATGTACTTGAAAAGATGCACAATTGTTTCATATATATATATATGACTTTATTTAAATTTGGAAAATACTATGTAACACTCGAAGTCCTGTCCCGATAAAAGCTCACAACCGATATGTTTCTGCATACACGAGTCACCTTGATTTTCTTCGACCCTTGCACTTTTTCTTTTCCATTCATTTGCTATCACGACAATTCAGTATTAATTGCTGAGGGAAATGTTGGTCAATATAGTAATTAACATTCTTTTAGGTTTAATAAACAAAATTAAATAGGGTCATTATTAGGTATACTGTGTGTCATGTACATAGTAACACTCCAAAATAGTAAAGAGGAAGACAAATTTTACTATTTGAAGTAGCGTCATTCACATAGTTTTTATTAACTTATTATACTTAGCATAAGGCCATTTATTTTTATTTTTTTCTTCTGAGACTCGTATAAAATTCAACTATTCTATTGTGGACGATAGGAAGGGCTTATTTAGTATAAAGGATAAAATAAAATTTGATAGTATTATATTTGATAATATAAAGTTTGATAGTATAAGATGTAGTATAAGATTTAATATATAATGGTTGAGAATATTAGAGTGTTTAAAATTATAACAAAAAAGTTTTTATAGTAATTTATATATCAAAATTTAATCGACTTAATTTTACTATCAATATTTAATTAAATTATCTATCATTTTAATATATCAAAAAATTTAACAAATAAATTTATATAATATAATATTTATATTAAATAATTAATAAAATTATAATATATTATATTAATTTATCATATCAAATTTAATACAACATGCGAAATAGTACATAAGTCAATTAATTCTGTAAGTAAATTTTTTTGGAACAAATACCAAGGAAAATGTCATAGAATTATAGAAAGATACATCACTGTAACGGATTTCTTCTCAAACTAAGGCGTAGAAAAGTATTTCACTACCTACTTAATTTATTAGAAGGGAAGAAAATATATTGAAGCTAATAAAAGGAAAATCATATTTGAATATTCTTGGGGTTAATAATTGATAAAATCATATTTGAATATTTTTTTCTTCTCCATCACTCTAGGCTTTCTCATATTTTCTTTTTCTTTCCTCGTCATTTCAAGCTTCATTTAAAAAAAATGAAAAAAAAATGAAGCTGAACTATGTACATGTACACTTTAGATCATTTGGAAAAAAAAAGTAACAGTTTGATGTAAAATATTATGCAATAGCTTCCGGAAAAAATGATAAAGATATTAATTTATTATATATATATATATATATATTTGCTTGCAAAATGCTTTAAACTAATAAAAATTATAATAATTATAATAATGATACTTCTGCACCTAAATTCATACACTTTCTCTCTTACACTTACTACTATTAGGGGAAAAAAACAAAAGAGAGAGAAAAGGAGGAAGAAAGATCAAGTTAGTGTTAATGTATAGTTGTATACTAACATCACTCTTATATAATGGCGCATAAAAAATTGTCATTTACTTTTTTTTTTTTATGTATATGAAGATAGATAGTTCTGAAATGTATGTCTTACTTTAATTTTTTTTTTTTAAATATTTTTCAATTATTTTAATATTTTCATTTAAATTTAATAAAATTGAGAATAATTTTAACTAAAATATTTAATATGATATGTTGAAGGATCTAATTTCTTTTGAACCATGAAGTATTTTCTTTTAAAAAAGACATTTTCATACATATATAGTTTCATTAAAAATATATATATTATGGGAGATACAAAAGTGTGGATGAGCGGAGAATTTGTAACAACTCCTATATTCTTATATCAAATAGTGTATATATTTTTTTTCACACTTCATCTAATATCATTAATTATATATTTTTTTTTCTATCATTTTCTCTCACTTAATCACACTTTTTAAAAAATGTGTCAACAATACTTATATCCCTTTTTAAGGGCATAAGAGTAACATTTTCCAATTTGTAATTAGCGGAACTTGCCACGCTAAATGCGAGGAAGTCATGCCATCGAGCTTTTGTGTTTTTTTAGAGAGTTTGTTTGAACACCTAAAATATGGGACCTATTTATATGTGGATATGTTGCAAATCTCGAAGTCATAATGTTTCCCTATATATTGTATTTGCGGTGTAAAAAAGGAATTTTCGTGTACATATATATATATTATATATACTATTACTATGTGGGTGTGAAAAAAAAATTTCTCCTATTTTATGTGTGTACAAAGCACGTGTCTCCTCAATATATTATATAAATAATATAATAATTACTCGCGTGGCTCTCGTGGAAAGGTTTAAGAATGGTTTGTTGCATTATATTATATTTGTTGGGAGCATTGGTGGATGAGTGTGAGATTGCTAGTTTAATCTCTGTTATCATAGACGCACAGAGTCATACCGAGCAGGAGATCATGAGAGGATTAGGAATATCATCACTGAATTTGGCCGCAACTACAATTGCTTTCAGCACTGTGATTGCTACGGTGCTGATATGGTGGTTATGGAGCGCACTCAACTGGGTGTGGCTCAGACCAAAGAGGATAGAGAGGCGTCTCAGGCAGCAGGGTCTCCAAGGCAATTCCTACCGCCCTTTGGTTGGAGACATCAGAGATATGGTTAAGATGATCAAGGAAGCCAAATCCAAACCCATGGATCCTCACTCTAACGAGATTGCTTCCCGTGTATTGCCTTTCGTTGTCCACACCATCGCTAAATACGGTCAGTCACTCAAATACCCCATCAGTACCTATCATATTCACTTGCTTTTCTTTTACCATTTGAACTTGGAAATTTTTTTATCTTCATATGTACAACACTCAGAGATGAGACTACAGCATCTTTATTCATTAGATGTGACTTAATTTGCTATTTAATCGTTTTTTGTGTCATTGCATTGCCTCAAATAAATATTGCTAACCGCATCTAAATCTAAATCTAAATCTAAATCTAAATAATATACATACAGGGAAGAATTCATTTATGTGGCTTGGTCCAAGACCCAGGCTATTCATCATGGATCCAGACAAAATCAAAGAAATCGCTAATAAGGTATATGAATTTCAAAAGCCTGACACCAGTCCACTTTTCAAGCTTCTAGCATCGGGCTTTGCAAATTATGATGGCGACAAGTGGGCTAAACACAGAAAGATCGTCAGTCCAGCATTCAATGTCGAGAAATTAAAGGTGAGTTTGTGCTTCGTCTCTCTGTTATTATATCAAAGCACTTTTAAATATGTGGGTTATCTCATCTCATAAAATGACTTGTGTTGACATGCAAGCAGGTCAAATAAACAAAGGAATTGACTATGTTAAAGTTAATGTGTATATAAAATATGTAAAATGTATGAAGTGCATGGCATATGTAAAATATGTGTCATGTGCAAAGCGGGTGTCATGTGTATATTGTATTTGTACTACATATACAATTAATATGTGTGTAAAACATGTAAAATGTACACATGACTTACATTTACACATGAAACACTTTGCACATGACACATTTTACATGTTTTACACACATTAACTTTAATAGACTTCATTACGATCTAGTTATTGATACATCTTTCATATATGTATGAGAAGGATTTGGTTCCTCTCTCATGTTAGTAAGTAACATGACAGGGTTATCTTATGAAAAAGAAAGACACAAAAGTAACTATAGTAAGATTTACAATTATTTGTGTAGGGTTCATTAATTTTATTTTTGTGTCTTTCTATTTTAGAAAATATTTTTCTTACTACTAAATTTGACACTTTATATAAACAAGG
Source organism: Ormosia semicastrata (assembly GCA_029884595.1). Lineage (NCBI taxonomy): Eukaryota > Viridiplantae > Streptophyta > Magnoliopsida > Fabales > Fabaceae > Ormosia > Ormosia semicastrata. The sequence continues at coordinate 7,064,689 of JAQQTO010000039.1, read as the reverse complement.
TATGTCAATGTGAGTATGGGTGAATGCTGACATATATTCTATTTTGAAGTGAAATAGACGTATCATTTGTCGATGTAATAGAGGTGTAAGCTAAATATCAAATTCAGGGTGTACAAATAACGAAATTGTTATCATTCATAACATGACCTTATCATTTACTAACATGAGATGATACTAATCGGTATGAGAAACCTCACTTAATATTCCAAAAATGAATTGTCCTCAACCACTTAATTATGATTGGTGTTTAAATACTCATGTCATAGCGAAAATTCTTACTACCTTGAAATTATGATTGGTGTTTATGATTCTTGAAATTTTCCACAGCTCTTGGTACCGATATTTTGTCAGTGTTGCGATGATATGATAAGCAAATGGGAGAGTGTAATATCTTTGTCTAATGGGTCATGTGAGTTAGATGTATGGCCTTTCATCCAAAACGTGTCAAGCGACGTCCTCGCTCGTGCAGGCTTTGGAAGTAGCTACGAGGAAGGAAGAAGAGTATTCCAACTTCAAAGGGAGATGCTTCAACTTACGATGACACTCTTTAGGTTTGCTTTCATTCCAGGGTACAGGTAATACTACACTGCATATGCAACTCATTCATTTATGTTTTGGTGCATAAAGCATATTCAATTCCAAGGAAAAAGCATGTTGTATTATGAATTTCATACACGAGGCATCCATTAAAATGAATTTGTAGAAAGATTTATTTCAAAACCTATCAAATTCACAATTAAACTAAAAAGTGGATAGTTTGGTACCTCAAAATTGGGACAGAATTTTTATTTTTTATACTAAAGTTTAAAAGATTTTGTTGGCCTGAATGAATTGCCAGCGTTAAGATTTGTTAGTGGTCTTATGATCAATAATCAATAACACTACTAATCATGCTTATTTCGTAGGTTTCTGCCAACATATACCAACCGGAGGATGAAAGCAATTGACGAAGAAATACGAGCATCACTTATGGGTATCATCAACCGAAGATTGAAAGCAATGAAAGCAGGGGAGCCTACTAACAATGACTTATTAGGCATACTTTTGGAATCAAATTACAAGGAATCTGAAAAAAATAATGGTGGAGGAATGAGTTTAAGGGAAGTAGTCGAAGAAGTCAAGCTATTTTACTTAGCAGGGCAGGAAGCCAATGCAGAATTGTTGGTTTGGACTATGTTATTATTAAGCAAGCATCCTGATTGGCAAGTAAAGGCGAGGGAGGAGATTTTTAAAGTGTTCGGTAATGAAAAGCCAGATTATGATAAGCTAGGTCAACTTAAAATTGTAAGTTTCACATAATTAATGGCATGACTTCATTTGACGATGAATAACATTTGATTTTGGTACTGACTTTCACCCTAATTACTCTTTCATCAAACAGGTATCAATGATTCTACAGGAGAGTCTCAGGTTATATCCACCAGTAGTTATGTTCGCTCGATATCTTCGTAAAGATGCAAAACTTGGAGACCTTACAATTCCTGCTGGAGTGGAACTTGTAGTACCTGTGTCAATGCTACACCAGGATAAGGAGTTTTGGGGTGATGATGCCAGGGAGTTTAAACCAGAAAGATTCACCGAAGGAGTCTCAAAGGCAACAAAAGGCAAAGTTTCATACTTGCCATTTGGATGGGGTCCTCGACTTTGCATAGGACAAAACTTTGGCTTGTTAGAAGCAAAAATAGCTTTGTCCATGATCCTGCAACATTTCTCCTTCGAGCTTTCCCCGTCCTATGCTCATGCTCCTTCCTTTATTATTACTCTTCAGCCTGAGCGTGGGGCTCATCTCATTTTACATAAACTGTAGAATGCAGTTTAGTCATTAGCAAATAAATTTGGCTTCTTTATTTGAAACCAGTGTACATGGTTAAGGAGTCTGTTATGTTTATTTTGCTATTCCTGCTAGTACGTTATGGAGATGGAATAAATCTAAAAGAAATTGCCAACTCTTTTCAGTCATAAATAAGTTGGCCAAATCATAGTAACCTGAGGAATGTTTCTTTCAGAGAAAACATATTCACACAAAAACTTCACAAAACATTAGATGAAAGGAAAAAAGTAGGAGAGAGAAAAAATGGTTGTGATAAAATTTATGTAGAACTTGTCAGTTGCTTCATTTGTGTAAGGAAAAAACTTGAATTTAACTTTGGATGGAAGAACTTTTTCTAATTTTATTTATGTATCTATTATTTATTTAATTTGTTATTATATGTTTATTAATTTAATTAAATGAGATTAAAAAGTAATATATATAATAGATTAAATAAATAATGAACACATAATAATAGATTAAATAAAAGTTGAAAGAAATAGATTAAAACTTAAAATGTATGATGTTTAGGTATGCTGTACACAAGTACATCATTTATTAAAAACTCAGGAGGAGTTGCTATGGTACTCTGAGTAAATTGTTAATTATTTATTAAATATTAATTTCATAATAAATATTTAAAATAAGAGAAATTACATACCCCGTCTAAGATTTAGTAATTACACATAATACTCCTTGTTTGCAACATGACATCAATCTCCCTTAACTTATTTGTGTTACATTTTGCCCCAACAGTTAATGGTATGTTAAAGAAATTAATGGATGGTTTATCACATTAGAAACGCTTGGGAACGTTGGAGTGAGAGGTGAACTTAGGAGGCATGTGGGAACGAGTAGGGGCAGAGGTGGCGACGGTACTGGAATTGGGTGGAAATCTAGGGACCTTGGGGAGGGAGAGAAATTTTTGTCTAAATTATGGACACTTTAGTCGGATCATCAGATCAATCATAATTTAATATTTTTATAGATAATTATAATACATAATTAATTTTATAAAAATTAATAAAAATATTAAATTTTGATTGACTTAGTACATCTAATTATAGTATCTTTAATTTAAGTAAGAATTTATCTGGGACGGGTAGGTTGATGCTGTGATATGGGTTTATAAAGGGGCAAATTTGCCATTTAAACTAATTAGATTGATGCAAAATTTACAATTGAATTATTAATAATCATGTGTTTTTCACGTGCTAAACCACCCATCCGTTAATTTCTTTAACAGATCATTAACTGCATGGGCAACGTGTAACACATAATTTTTGCGAAGTTGGTGTCATTTTGCAAACAAAAAGCGTGTTGTGTATAATTAATGTGAACCTCAGGAGAGGTAAATGCAATTTTCCCTTCCAATAAAAGATCTTTTCTTAACATCAAGTACTATGTTGGTACTAGATTAAAAAAAATGGTAACTCCAATTAACAATTACTTTGTTCTCAACGGCGCTTAATTTATCAAAATTAGTCATTTCAAGAGTCTTTAATGGTTATACGAGTATCCACGAGATGGATATTTGGTGTTCAAACCATTATTGTTAGTTCTGATCTGCAGAAGAAAGGAAGGATTTTTTTTATACAAAGTTTTCATGTTATTGATTCCTAAGCGTAGAGCATTCCTCCACGCCGCCTATTGGTACTTTTATACCTATTGGTTCTTTTATATATATATATATTGTTGTTTCTTAGGGTAGGCTCATATTATTTGAGTAGGAGACTAATATCTTTGTATACCGAGAAATATGGTTAAGCATGGGTTTAACCTATTATATATTATTAATATAGATATAGATATATAAATATAAGAAGCGTATTAAATGAGAGAAGTAATTTATTATGAGAGTGAAATAAACAAATATTAATTATTATATTTTACATGAATAATTAAAATTATAATATAAAATTATGTGACTTTATTAAGTGATAATGTGACTTTTAACTAATTTTTTATCTTGACAATCTATATAAGATTTTATAGTCTATATTTACGTGTCTCATCTCTCATAATAAATCATTTCTCTCACTAAATACAATATCCATGTATGATTTAATAATTAATATTTATTTTTCTCACTTCTCATAATAAGCAGGTTATGAAAATTGAATCTTTCGTTGCATAGGCAAAGGGACTGGTTCACAGTTCAATAGTTCAATAGCAGTTAAACCGTAATCAAATATGAGTATAATAATAATAATAATAATAATAATAATAATAATAATAATAATAACCATATTTTTCTTTTTCATATACATATAAATTGCAAGCGTTTAATATTTTAAAGAATTAAACTGATATGCATCGTTAGTGTAAAAAGTTTTATACTGACATCTACTAATATTTTGACACATGTATTTTTATTTTAATTATTAAGAGAAAGAAATAATACCTTTAAATAATAATGACCAATATATTTTAAATACCTTTTACATTTATTTAAATGAACAATTATTTTATTAAAAGACGTTGCTAAGTAACATTTTAATAAGCAAAATATTAAACTAAATAAATTAAATAATAAATTAAACAATTTTTTTATTAATATGACAATTATATATATATATATACACACACACGCTACAACAGACTAATAGCTGATGATCTAAAACAAAAATAGAATATTAATAACAGAAAGCTCTCTTTGGACAAGGACTGTAGAACAAAGCACCAGATGTACTTGTTATACCGTGGTATGCAAAGGATTTCATGAAAAAATTATGAGGCATAATTAATGTAATTACATTAGCACAAAGGTGATGTATGAGGTTATATTAATGAGTTTATCCAAGATGCTTAATCTACGAAAGTTGCTAATGTGGAGACTTATTCAAATTTGAGTAGATAAGAAAGGTAGATGTACAGTATATGCTTGTCATGGGATTAAAATTGAGACTAGTGAGTTTGTCATGGGGTAAAGTTTTAAAGTTTAATTATTATGTCAGATAAAATCTTGATTCAACTTGTTAAGTTTTTATCAATAAATACTATAAAAGATAAGAAGACGTGTATGTATCCGATCTCTGTTAAATCTAAGAAAGACAATGCTTATGTTTGTAATGGGAATTTATTTATCAAGTACATTCATCTCTTTATAAGAACATGGCACATACTACTTACTTATAAGAACAAGTTCAGGACTAAGGGTGTGTTTATTTTAGATTATAATTAGTTTTTTTTTGGAAAAAAAAATTATTGTAACAGTATTTAATTATGTTTGACAAAATCACCTTCAGTTTTTGCACAAAATTTAATATAAAATAAAAAATTTTTAAAGTTAATTTTTATAATGTTGAAGATTGAAACTTATGATTTTAACTTATAGATTATTTCTTACACTTTGATATATAAATACTATTTTGTTATCAATCAAATAATTTTTTTAATCATTCTATACTTATTTTAATAATTTAATGCATAAAATTGATTTTTTGTACCATCCAAATGATTCAGATTAGTTTAAAATCGCTTTACAACTAATGTATCCAAACATAAAAATGAATCGATTATAATCAATTATAACAAAAAGCTTTTATACAATAATCGATTACTAAGCATAATCAAATTTTTGCAGTTTTCCTAAACACATACTAAGATGTTACAATTTGAGAGGTATTTCAATTTCATTTATGCCTCCATGAGTTTAAACTTTAGGAAGATTGTTTTGTTGAGGTAAGAATGACAATGACTACTTGCTGATGATGTATAATGTGAATCTACTTTTATGATTTTGTAATGTTTTGCTTCTTTAATTTGGTTGGTGCTAGCTACAATTATTAATTGATTTCATGCTATGGTAATTTATTGTGTTCTTTTCTTCTTTGCAGTCATTCAATTCTTATCTATCTTGCCTCTGCCTTTTCTAGAGTTCTAGTCTTGATCATTGGTTAGTGAAATTTTTATCTGATTTGTGATAAACTTAATGAAATTTGTATAATGTAAAGCTTCTTGCCAATGTGTACTATTTTGGCTATAACTTGAGTTACAAACATTGAAATCACATATTGTCAGTGACATTGGAAAGCTAACTAATTTAGTTACGTTATGCATGGAGATGATTAGTTTGAACACTGGTGATTGTAGATGCCAGTATGGCTGTTAACCCATTTGTGGGGCCTTCTTATATTCGTATCACATTTGATATTTCTTCAACTCTTGTAAACATTAGTGTCCTAATAAATATCATTTTTGACTGTTACATTGTCTTGTTAGCTCAAATTCAGTTGTTCATGATTTTGATATGATTAATTGCATATTTTGGGACAAGTATTGAATATTGAATTAGTGTTATGCCCATAAAACTTGTAATGATTACGATAGGATTGTGCTGTGGTGGCTGCTTGTATGAGAAGGATGGTTCATTGGTCTGAAATGGAAGGAGTTGATTAAGGCAGGAAGATTGGAGGCTGACTATTATTAACTAATGTTTTGACTTTTAATATTATATTTAACTTTTTAAATATGAATTGATATCAGGAAAATTATGAAAAATATCAACAAATTATTATTATTTTTTAAAAGGATAACATTAGTTATGGTTAAACTATGGCTAATTACAAATTAAAAACTATCATTAAATTAGTTACGGTTGAACCATGACTATATTTGAATTTTTTCCATTTCTTCTACAATGATTATGTACGATGACAAGCGTGGCAAATTAGGATCATAACCATAATTAAATTAATGTTATCATAGTTGGAAAAATTATGACTAAAATTGGAGCGACGTCATGATTAACCACGATGTTGGTAATTGTGACTAACATATTTTAGTCACAATTTTCTTGTAAAACCGTGGCTAAACTCCACTTTTTTTTGTAGTATAAGCAACACCATTTCTTTTAGACAAAAAGCTCAGTAACTTTTTTAAAAAAATATCTAACTCTTATAAGCATTTTAATATTAATCATGATTTTTCACATTATTTTTTTTTTATATCACTTTTTACATTACTCTTTATATTATTAATTATATTACTTTTTTATTATCACATTTTTTCATTTAATCACAATAATTAAATAATTGTATGAATAGTGATGTGATGGGATACTTACTTTAAAAAAAGAAATAACAAACTAAATCTAACTTTTTCTCTCACCACCTCTCTTTCCGGTAATGACCCATCGTTTTCATTTTTAGCTTATGAGTTCAAAGAGCTCTTAATCCAACCACTTTAGGAGTAGAAAGAAGATTGTGATTTTTGTCATTAATGGACCCAAATAATTTCTTTATCCGACCATCCTTCCACTTTCATTGTAATTTTGAAGCATTTCTGCGTTTCGATGAGCAAGTTTTCATAGGATTTTATCTTTTATTCAACAATTTTTTTGTTAACTTTTTTTTACTGTTTATGCTTATTTGAGTAAATTTACTTCAATTTTTATATGAAGTTTAATGCATTTTAATAGTTTTTTTTATAAATTTAAAACTTGAAATTTATGATTTTGTATTATAAATTATTTTAAAATTTTAAGATATAAATATAATTTGAGTAAATTACACTTATCTCCCTTCATGTTTGATGATATTACACTCAGCTCCATTTTTTTCTAAAAATGATACTCACCCCCATTAATTGATCAAGTTACATAATTGTGTAAATATTATCAGTTAAAATCTATAGAATTTTCAACATTCACAGTTATTTATAAAAAAATATTTTTTTAAAAAAAATATCAACCCCATTCTTTGTGTAAATATTATCAGTTAAAATCTATAGAGTTTTCAAAGATTCACAATTATTTATGAAAAACTTTGTATACTAAAAATAACTGTGTATACTGAAAATCTTATAGATTTTAATTAGTAATATGAGTAAATTACACTTACCCCCTCTAGGTTTGATGATATTACACTCAGTCACATTCTTTTCTAAAAATGACACTCACCCCCATTAATTGATTAAGTTGCATAATTGTGTAAATATTATTAGTTAAAATCTATAAGGTTTTCAACATTCACAGTTATTTATAAAAAAAATATATTTTTTTAAAAAAATATCAGCCCCATTCTTTGTATAAATATTATCAGTTAAAATCTATAGAATTTTTAGCATTCACAGTTATTTATGAAAAATTGTGTATACTAAAAATAGCGTATATCTTGAAAATTTTACTGATTTTAATTAGTATATTTATATATAAAAAAACTTTTACAATTTTCTCTCGTGTGGGGTGTGTAAGGAGTTTTTTGAAAAATGTATATATTTTTTAACTAGTAATGTTATCAAATTTTAATCGATAAAAAATATTACCAAATTTTAACTGGTAATATTTATACATAATAATATTTTTTTTAAAAAATATTTTTTTTCATAAATAACTGTAAATGTTAAAAATTTTATAGATTTTAACGATAATATTTACACAATTATGTAACTTGATCAATTAATAGGGGTGAGTGTCATTTTTAGAAAAGAATGAGTGAGTGTAATATCATCAAACTTGGAAGGTGGTGAGTGTAATTTACTCTAGTAATATTTATATATAATAATATTTTTTATAAAAAAACTTTTATAATTTTCTCTGTGTGGGTGTGTAAGGAGTTTTTAAAAAAATATATATATTTTTTTAAGTAGTAATGTTATCAAATTTTAATCGATAAAAAAATATTATCAAATTTTAACTGATAATATTTATATATAATAATATTTTTTAAAAATATTTTTTTCATAAATAATCTGTAAATGCTTGAAAATCTTATAGATTTTAACGATAATATTTACACAATTATGCAATTTGATTAATTAATGTAGGTGAGTGTCATTTTTAAAAAAATCAAATTTGAGTGTAATATTATCAAACTTAGAGGAGTGAGTGTAATTTGCTTATATAATTTTATTTTTAATTAAATAATTTTTTTAATCATTCTATACTTATTTTAATAATTTAATGAATAAAAATAAATTTTGCATTAAAATGAATTTTTCATAATTTTGCACTAAATAGTAAAAAAAATCCCTCAAGTGTTTTATCTTTAGGAAAATGCTACTCATTAGTAGATAATGGTATATTTATTCTTAATTTGATAAAATGCATCATGGCTTGGACCCATTAAATAATCTAAGATTGAATATACCTTTACTTATTCAATTTAAAAATACACTTACTTTAAAAGACCTTTTAATTTCTTTATCTTTAAGCCATTTACTTTTTCAAGTGTATTTCCTTTTTATTATTTTGTTTCTGCTTGTTTCTTTTCCAATTGTCTACATTGTGAGTCTCCTTTCTATTATCTTTAAATTCAAGTTCTTTACTATTTCATAGTCTTTACATGCTTTACTTCAGTGCTTTTGCTTGTAGCTTTAACTTTACCATTTTCATTTGTCACACACTTTCATCCGAATCACACAATTTCGATCACATTAACATTGTTTTAGACAGAAATCCACCAAAGGAAGCGATTTTCTCTCCCAAATTAAAAATTTAAATCACCCAACTGATTTAATAACAAAAATTCACAAAAACACTAACTATTCTATTGAACAATCACATCTTCTTAGATAAATTTTGCATTAATAATAAAATAAACATATTGGCCGATCTTTTCAAGATTTATAGGATGTTTTGACGTTAAAAGAGGATAACCTTCTTTGCCCTTAAGATTTATATCATAAAAACGCAAAAATATATTTAAGTCCCAAAACACAAGACTAATAACAATCATACTTAAGTTTTAAAGACTTTGACATCAACATTAAACACACTTAAGTTTCAAATACTTCAACACTACTAATTCAGTTACAAACTCGCTAGTTATAAGAATTTTTTTTTGTTAAATAAAATGTTTATAAATAAACCAAATTATGGAATCAATTCAAAATTAAAAATGATGACGATAAGCTTTCGATTACAAACTATTTTTCTTTACCATAGTGATGACATTTTTGTGTTTGAAATAATAATATATAATAAAAATGCTTAGGAGGTGACTCTTGAATAGAATGTTATTTTTTTCTTTGTCTATACTATAATTAGTTATTAATAATTCTCCTATTTTAAGTAAATTGTGAAAATATTTTTGGATTTAATGGAGAAAGCTAATACCCAAAACCTTTGATAAGATCAATTGATATATGTTTGAATTAATAGTTTTGTGTTTAAAATAACATAATTTAAATGCTTAATAGGTGACTCTTGAATGGAATGTCATTATTTTCTGTCAATATACTTTTTTTTTATGTTGGTGAGACCACGAGATATCACCATAGGTTTGTCCTAATTGAACAATTCATGAGACTAATTCCTGTTCGTACGAGAGTTATGTGGTATTCTTACAAAAGTTGCTTTCTTTAGATTTGAACTCGAGCTCTCTTCTCAAGAGATCGATGTTGCTTACCACATTGACTGGGGTATTTCTTTGTCAATATTATACTTAGTTATTTAATATTTTATTTATTATTAGTTACATGTAATGAAACATTTATGGTGAAAATTAACTACTAAAAAAATTTAAATAAAAAATACAAATTACGCCTATGAAGTTTAATCTATATTTGATATATACAAAATTTATTTAATAATTGTTGGGGGTGAGAATAAACAACTTGGCAATTCGACGGCTGAATGATGATATTGGAGGAATCTTCTAAGTGTTGAACCGACGGAAGTACTAAATGGTCCGAAGATCCAATGCAGCAGCTGGATATTGATGTTGGACAAGTGATTGATCCGATAGAAGGGTTGCATTTCCCAAGTGATTGAACCAACGAAGAGTGTTAAATGGTCAGAAATTGGTTTTGTCGAAAGATTGGGGAAATATTAGTGGCATAACTGCCATATACATGTCAAATTATTGGGAGTCGGTTATTTTTATAATTTGCCTATAAATATTAGTATTCACAATGTACAAAGGGAGGTTATTTGCTGATTCACAATTCTAAAATCTTACTCGAGTAGATTAACGGATTTGATCCAATTATGTCTTCCCTTTTCCTTTCAAGTTATTTAATTTTATGCAATGTTCTTTTAAATTCTTTTACTTTTCAGTTTTGTTCTTTAAATTTCTTTATATTTTATTACACTTTTACATGCTTTCATTTACTGCTTTCATTTAATTTTCTGCATTTAAACTTCTTGCTCAGTTTCTTTATTTTCTTTAAACTTTTCAAAGCTTTCTTTACTGAATTTTCTGTTTATTTTGTGCTTCTTGCTTTAAGTTTTATAAATCTCTGTTGTTTGTTTTCAAATCTTTTTATTAAATGAGATTACCACATAACTCTGAACTCACATTCGTTTGAAAATTAAATATTTGCTTGTTGGAATATACTTTGACCAAAATTTCACTTAAACAAGTTGGCACGCCCGGTGGGACGAGTTCAGAGTAACTCGTAGTGTCAAAAGAAATAATTTTATGCATTTAAGAAGTGAAAAATTTAACTACTCTTCTCAAAATACACAAATCATGAGTAATGTAAGTAACCAGGTGTCGGATACACCTTTGACAGTCATTATTGCGCCACCCTCAACCGTTGTTAGTACGGGTCTAGTGGATGATGCTATAACAACTGGTGTTCTTCGGAGTAATCCAATGTTAGAACAAGTGTTGCCTGGAATGACTCAGTCATCGCCAAGTCAACCAAGTAACCAAAGCATAATGAATTCAAATTCAAGGTTTGTACCAAAATATGGGTTGCCACCCAATTATGTTCCTCCTGTGATGGCATAAATGTGACTTGACTCCACTTTGGCCAATACTGTCGGCCAATCAGTGGCTTCACAAGGCCAACCATAGATAAGTTCAGCCTTAGTAAGTTTTAATAGCCAGGAAGTAGGGGTTGCAGGTGCAAGTAATCCAACTCTTTTTTGACAGGAGAGATTAAATTTGGGACCAGTTTTCCTAAGTATGTCGAGAGACACTCCCCAAAATATAACAGGATCAACCATGAATTCTTTGGCCAGCTTTCGACAACAAATGGATGAAAGCAACCATGACATGGTGCATATGTTCACTCAGCAAATGGGTGCTGTGATTATACCAATCATGGAAAACACAAATAATGCTTGCAGTGCATTGGCCCAACAAATGACAAGGCTAAATCAAGTCTTGGGAATAGAAGAAGTGGCCAATGAAAATGTTCAGGGAACCCAGCTTGGGGTAGATAGAGAAATGATTGCAACTCAGGAAAATGTACGACAAAATCAACAAAACTTAGATCAACCTAGGCAAAATGATCAGCCACGCTTGGAATATGGTAATGTCCATATGCTCCGTCGAGGTGATGATGGTCAAATGGCTGGAAATGATGCAGCCAAGAGATTGCTTCGATGAAATCTTAGGGGGCACCAAGTGGTTAAACAAAATGTAAATCAAGTAGTGGAACAAATGCTGAATAGGTTTGGGTTCAATGTTGGACATGCCAACCAACCCTATTTTGTTTCAGTATTTCCTGAGTGGGTATAATAGACAGAGTTGCCTAGAGGAATTAAAATTCCTAAACTTTCTAAGTTTGCAGGAGAGAGTGGGGAATCAACCGTTGAACATATTACACGGTATACTATAGAAATAGGGGAGTTGGCCATTATTGAAGGCCTTAAAATGAGATTCTTCCCAAGTTCCCTTACCAAAAATACTTTTTCTTGGTTCTCGAAATTGAGACCAAATTTGGTACATTCTTAGACTCAATTGGAAAGAAGTTTTCATAACCAATTTTTTGGGAGAGATTTAAAAGTAGGACTTACAGATCTCTTCAATATCAAAAGAATGTACAATGAAATTATGGATGACTATCTTGCTAAGTTTCGACAAATAAGGAGTAAATGTTTCATTTCTATACCTGAGGTCAAACTAGTAAAGATTACTGCAGGAGGCTTAGACTATTACATAAGGAAGAAATTAGTGAATCAACATTTAGTTGATCTTGCCCAACTAGGTAAGAAGGTTAGGCAAATAGAGTAACTGAAAGCTGAAAAGGTTCAAAAACAAAAAAGAATTCCTTAAAAGATAGAAAGTAGCATTTGTCGGATTAAGTGAATCCGATAATAAAACTGAAAATAGCAATGATGAGTTCGAAATTAACATTACTGAACTTCAGAAAGGTCCTTATTATATTTGTTAGGCTTTACAGCCTACAAGAAATAAGAAAAAATTGAATTATGTCAATAAGAAGACATATACATTCGACGTAACAAAAGCCGACAAAATCTTTGATTTATGGTTAAAGGATAAATAGATTAAATTATCGGAAGATCATAGGTTACTAAAACTTGATGAAATAAAGGACTGAAAATATTGTAAGTTTCATAATAATTTCGGTCATGTTACTAGTGAATGTGTTCGTTTCAGAGACATAATCCAGAAAGCAATAATGGATGGGCATTTGAAGTTTGCTGACAAGCCTAAAGCAGATATGAAGGATGATACAGATCCGTTTCAGGCTGGGGTGTCTTATGTTGATCAGTAGGTTCCTTAGAATGTTGGAATGCTCAACATAAGGGATTTGCAAGAGTTCAACATCGACACAAAGGAAGAAAGAGAAGGGCAATGTAAGATTGTGCCCAAGATGTAATGCAGTATATGATGAATTTGTTGCAAAGAAAGTTATTGAAGGACAACCAAGTGACCCGCAAAGTAAGAAAAAACTTTTCGAGAAGAAAGTTTAGAGACCATAAAAGCCTTTCCATGCTCCAAGGCCAAGGCCAGTTTATACGCCTAGACCTAACATGAATGGTTGGTTGGTGGAACCACATGGTGAATCTGTGGGAGATTCATTTCTCAGAGGACATACCGGGCTAGCTAAGACCAGAGTGCCACCTGCCAATGTTGCCATGGATAGGTGGGTAAAAAATTCAGCAATGGCAAGTCACACTTTATTTCGATGAAATGTAGATGCCAGGAAGAATAAATTTCAAAGAGATCGACCATTTTAGAATGAAGATTACAAAAATGGTAGGATCAATCAAGGTGAAACAATGATTGGCTAAAATGTAGTAGGGCCATCAAAGTCCTTACCACTCTCGAAGAGTAAAAAAAGGAGACTACAGAGATTGAGACAAGCACAAAAGAAAAGAGACATGACTGAAGGATAGTTATCAAGGAACAGCCCACAGAAATAGGATGTTTGGTGGTCGAAATCAAGCCAGTATCGAATCAGAGTGAAGATGGTAAGAAGTTGGAAAGTATTGTCACAAAAGAATTCATGGATACAAGGAGATCATTTCCAAAGGAGCCAACAACAACTGCAGTTAGACAGCTTGACATGGCCGATTGGATTAGTAGCAGCAGAAGAAGAAGCAAGGAAAAGTAATTTACCAGTCGAAAAAGACAGAGAAATGGCTAGATCAAAAGCTGAAAAGATGATAATGAGCAAGGTCGAGATCAAGGACCTTAAAATGGAAAATGAGGATGCTAAAAATTAGTCGAAGAGGGAGATTATGAAAATCCTGGAAGATCTTGACAAATATGTCGAGCGGAAGAAGAACATGCTTGACATAATTAAAGGAAGAGAAAGATTAGCGAAGCCTGATTGCCAAGATATGGATTTAATGGCTGGTGAAGTTATTGAGGCCTTGAATGATCCAGATGATCTTTTAGGCCTTGGTGACGATGATCAACTTGACATGGATTTTAACTTGGATAAAGATTTAGATGACATTATAACGACTATGGATAGTAACTTATCGTAGGAAGATTACTTCAGAATTGGCAGGTATAGAAGTGATGAGGAGCTATCTGATGAGGAAGAATTTTTGAAATTAATGAATGTAAATCTAATTTCGGTGTTACCTGCTGAATTCGAAGGGTTTCACGAAATTGAATACACTGGGAAAAATGAAGAAAATCTGGATAATCTTAGTGATCACTGGCTTCTTTTTTAGGACAACATGGTAACAGTGTTTGACAACACAGCACAAATTGAGAAGCCGATAAAAAACCAGAAGGCTCATCTATGTTCATTACACATCAAGGCTTTGTTAGAAGGCAAGCCCACGAATAGAGTCTTGATAGACGAGGGGCAGCTATCAATTTGATCCAAAGAGCAATGTTTAAAAAACTTAGAAAAAATGAGTCTGATTTGATGTCGACCAACATGATTGTCACTGACTTCAGTGGTAAAACTTCCCCGTTAGATGGAATAGTGATATTGAATATACAAGTCGGATCTATTGAAAAGTCGTCATTGTTTGTGGTAATTCCAGCAAAATCAAGTTATAATATTTTGCTAGGAAGAGATTGGATACATGTCGTCAGAGTAATACCATCAACGGTTCATCAGAAGCTTATTCTTTGGAATAAAGATAATCAAGTAGAAATAATAGAGGCAGATGATAGTCCTTGTTATCTACAACAACTTCATGTCAATTTTAAAATATATGCTCCAAATGTCAGGCCAGTCACGGCAAATGATGGAGTCATTAACAAATATGTACTTGAAGTTTGCTTAATGGACCAGTTTGGCATTCGACTGGAGAATAAGATTGAAAGAGATCGGCCAAGCAGTAGTTATGAGTGTTAAGGATCAGTTAAACAGATTGTTGGCCTATTTGGCCGACAAAGCAGTATACACCACTGAAAGTATGCTGTCAGATTGTATATTAGATAACGGTCCTTTGGGATTTAGGAAAAGACTTGATGAAAAATAAAGTATAGAGGTGGAAGATCCTTTAGAAGAGATAAACTTGAGCACTGAAATAGACAGAAGACCTATATTTGTGAGTTCATTTCTGCCAAAGGAATTCAAGGAAAAGCTTATCGGAATAATTGAAGAATGTAAAGATTGCTTTGCATGGGATTACGACGAAATGCCTGGATTGAGTAGAGATCTTGTCGAGTATAGATTGCCTTTGAAAGAAGGTTGCATACTTGTTAAGCAAGCCAACAGGAGATTTGCACCTAAGGTAGTACTAAAAAAAAAGAAGAGAGAGATTGCTCAAAGCCAAGTTCATCAGAATGACCAAGTATGTTGAGTGGCTTTCAAATATTGTTCCTATAATTAAAAAAAATGGCAAGTTAAGAGTATGTATAGATTTTAGAAATTTAAATACTGCTACACCTAAAGATGAATATCCTATGCCAATTGCGGACATGTTAGTTGATGCCGCATCTGGACATGAATTGTTAAGTTTTATGGATGACCATGCAGGTTACAACCAAATCTTTATAGTCGAAGAGGATGTGTCGAAAACTGCCTTCAGATGTCTAGGAGCCATTGGGACATATGAATGGATAGTCATGCCTTTCGGTTTAAAAAATGTAGGGGCCACCTATCAGAGAGCAATGAACACAATTTTCCATGATGTCATTGGAAAATTCATGGAGGTATACATCGATGATGAAATTATCAAGTTAGAGACAAAGGAGAGTCATTTGACAAACTCGAGGCAGATATTCGATAGGATGAGGAAGCACAACCTCAAGATGAATCTGGAGAAATGTGGTTTTGGAGTGTCGGCTGCCAAATTCTTAGGTTTCTTAGTCCATAAGAAAAGTATTGAAGTGGATAAGAATAAAGCCAAGGCAGTTCTAGAGGCTGCACCACTGTTGAGGTGCAAACGTGTTGCCCTTTTTGCTAACCGCAAGTGCACAGGTCGCACAAGTAATACAGATACGAAGTAAAAGTTCGTTCCCACGAGGATATTATTATGTTATAACGCTAAATACCAACTAATAGCTTAATCAATTCTAGACAAGGACATAAAAATAGGAAAATAATATTAAAAACTATCTAACCTACGAAAGCAATAAACCTAAAAGCGGTTAGGTTTCAGGAAATCCTCCTTCACCCTCTACATCTATCAACAACGTGCAATTTCCCTCATAAACACAAATGTATTAATTAGGTTAGCTTGAGAATCTTCATTAGTCAAAAGCCTATGTCTAGGTCAATCAACCCTGGTTTCAATTGCCCAACTCACTAAGTTTCCTTGAGAGCCAGTGCAACTTCCATTCATGAACGATCTATTCTCAATCTTCCACTATACATGGTTAATAGGTATATTTCTATCCTATTAACGAATCAACTCATCCAAGCTAATTGAACTCGTCGAACATGTATCAACCACACCATATCTATATCAACAAATCCCTATATCTAGTTCATTTACCAATATTAGGATCATGCAATTGAGGCCAACCAAGAACAAGCATTAAGCACAGATAATGATTGAACCATAATCAAACATCCACACAAATTCAGAGAAAAACACATTATTAATATATATCAAAGGATTCAAAGTATCCTAAAACATAGCTTAGCTATACAAAAGATAAGGAAGAGAAGAGAAAAAGGGAAAAGAGAGAAAGAAGCTCATTGATTTGTCTCTAAAGCTTGAATCCTCCTTCAATCCTTTGATCCTGGCCTCCAATCCACCAAAGAATGAAGATCTAGCCAAGCTATCTAACCTAAAACTAACCTAAACTAACTAAAACTAACTAAACCTTAAAAAAAGAGATGGCCAAATGGCCAAAACTCGAAAAAACAGAGAGAAAACGAGAGAGAAGGGACAAGGTTTTTAGAAAAAATGTATAAAAATCTATTTATAGGCTCGGCCACTCATAGCCCCACGCCGCATGAGCGATACATATGCGCCAAGCATGGCGCACAATGGGTCGGTCATTCACCGCCGCAACGTTCACTTCCTCACGCCTTGGCGCTCTTGCCCCGGTCCAAGTATGACCAGGTGAAAATCCTCTTTCTTGCCGCGCGTTCTACGCCTTGTGCGACGTTGCTTCTTTGGAATGCCAATTTGGCTTCCTCTTCCTCTTTAAGCTCAATTGCTCCATATTTAACCTTGTTTGGAGACCCTCTTATCATAGAGAAAACACCAAATCAATAACATATATAAATCTACTCAATCCATAATCATTAAAGCTCAGTTTTGCATAATAACACATCAAAAAGGCTTAGATTCAGAATATATCAGATATAAGCACAAAATCCTCCAAATATGCATTTAAACAAGGACATAGTATTCATTCTAGCACAAGGATAGGGCACAAATAACTACATTCTGTGTAGTCATCAACCACTGACGAACAAAAAGGAATTACAATCTTTCTTAGGAAAAGTGAATTTTCTGAGAAGATTTATATCAAATTTGTCAGGAAGAACCAGAGTTTTCGCTCCGTTGGTCAAGTTGAAGGCTGAACAAGACTTTGTGTGGGAGCCTGCCACTAGGAAGCCTTCGACCAAATAAAGCAGTATTTGACAAACCCACCGGTCATGATGCCTCCAATGCCTCATCGACCGTCAAATTTTTGTATATCAGCATCAGAAGAAACTATAGGAAGTATAGTGGCTCAAGAAGATGAAAATGGCGTCGAAAGAGCCGTGTATCATCTTAGTCGAGTTTTAAATGACACTGAGAGGAGATATAGTGCAATAGAGAAACTTTGTTTAGCATTATATTTCTCATGTACTAAACTTAAATATTATATGATGCCTTGTAATGTATTAGTTATGTCAAAAACTGATGTAATAAAATATATATTGTCAAAACTAGTGTTAAATAGACGTATTGGAAAATGGACTATTACTTTTTCAGAATTTTCCTTACAATATGTTCCAATGAAAATTGTAAAGGGTCAAGCAATTGTTGATTTCTTAGCCGACCACCATTGTTTGGATGTTGATAACATAAATTTTGTCAGTTTAAAACCTTGCCATTTGTATTTTGATGGTTCAAAACATCAAAACGGGATTGGAGTGAGAGTTTTAATTATTTCTCCTCAAGGTACTCTAACTAAATTCATGTTTGAGCTTAAGTATACTTGTTCTAATAATGAGACTGAGTATGAAGCCTTAATTGTCGGATTAGAAGTACTAATAGAAATGAAAGCACGTAATGTGCATATTTTTGGTGATTCACAGTTGGTCGTCAAACAGTTTGCCCAAGAATATAAATGTGTCAGTTATAATCTGACAAAATACCATATTGAGGCAAGAAAGCTACTAGAGAAATTCGATGAAGCAACTGTTGAACACATCTCCAGAAGTTTCAACGAAGAGGCTAATGAACTGACGCAAATAGCCTCTAGGTATAAGATTTCATCCAAGGTTTTAACAAATCTAATGGAAGTTAGGGAACTCTTATATCCATTTGAAGAAAGAGATATACTACAAAATGATATTTCGACAATTGATGATTGGGGACAACCAATACTAAGTTATTTGGAAAATCCAAGTCAAGATGTAGATAGAAAACTTAAATATAGAGCATCAAAATTTGTAGTATTAGGAGAGGCCTTGTATAGAAAGTCTGTTGATGGAAATTTAGAAGTTTTCCTGAGCGAAGCAGAGACTTATATTGCCTTAGCAAAAGTCCATGATGGAATTTATGGAGCTCATCAGGCAGGTAATAAGATGAAATGGGTCCTTCGACGTCAAAGGTATTATTGGCCTACACTGGTTAAGGATTGTATAATGTTTGCTAAGTCTTGTGAAGAATGTCAAAGACATGGGCATATACAAAATATTCCTGCTAGTGAATTACATTCTATAGTTAAACCTTGGCCCTTCAGGGGATGAGCTTTGGATTTAATTGGCCAAATTCATCCTGCATCGTCGAAGGGACATAAATATATTTTAGTAGGAGTTGATTACTTTACCAAATGGGTTGAGGCTGTAGCCTTAAAGGATTTAACCCAACAGGATATGATTGACTTTATTGAAGATAATATAGTTTGTCAGTTTAGAATACCACAAACTTTGACAACCGACCAAGGGTCAGTATTCATTGGAAGGAAAGTTGTTGAATATGCCAGTTCAAGGAGAATTAAAATGCTTACATCGACTCCATATTATGCTTAGGAAAATGGCCAAGTAGAGGTCATGAATAAAATAATCATAAGCTTGATTAAAAAGCATATTGGTCGACAACCCAAGAATTGGCATAATACCCTTAATCAAGTTCTATGGACATATAGAAATTCACCAAGAGAAGTGACGGGCACATCACCATACAAGTTGGTATATGGTCATGACGCAATTTTGCCCATCGAAATTAATCTTCAATCAGTTCGTATTCAAAAATAAGATGAGTTACTAGTTGACCATTACTGGGATTTGATGTTTGATGAGTTAAATAAATTAAGTGATGAAAGATTAGTTGTTTTGGAACACTTGATTCGACAAAAAGAGAGAATTACCAAATTTTATGATAGTCAAATTAAGTAGAAATCTTTTAAAGTTAATGATTTGGTTTGGAAGGTGATTTTGCCCATGGATAAGAATTATCGAGAATATGGGAAATGGTATCCAAAATGGGACAGACCATTTAACGTAACTCAAGTATTTTCAGGAAATGTTTATGCACTTGTCGAAATTAATTTAGGTTTAAGAATTAAGTCGATTAATGCAAATATTTGAAACCATCTAGGCCGACAATGTGTGAAGTAAAAATTAGAGAAAAAGATAAAAGATGATATTCATTCATGTATTTGGCAATTGCAAGTTACATTGTCGAAGTAAGAATGCTAGACAAATGTTACAACTTGATTATATTGCCAGAATTTTA
Source organism: Ormosia semicastrata (assembly GCA_029884595.1). Taxonomy (NCBI): domain Eukaryota; kingdom Viridiplantae; phylum Streptophyta; class Magnoliopsida; order Fabales; family Fabaceae; genus Ormosia; species Ormosia semicastrata. The sequence continues at coordinate 7,044,413 of JAQQTO010000039.1, read as the reverse complement.
CAAAAGAATAAATCGACAAATAACTAAAAATGAGAGAGAAGAATTATATTTAAAACTTTTGCAAAACCCCCCATGAATCCTCCAAAGATTGTTTGTCGGTACAGGCAGTGTGATATTCCGCTTCAAGGGAATTGAGTTTGGCTAACACAGCTTTGGCTTCGACAGCCCATTGTTTGGTATTGTTAGCAATACTTTCTTTAGCTAGCACCCTTCATTCTTGCATGTTGTTTGAAGTTTTTGCTTGCGATGTCGAGCCGCTTTTAGTTTCTTCTCTAAGTCTTCAATTTCTTTGTCAAGCTCTGCCTCTTTATTCTTTCCTTTAACAAGATTTTCCTTTAAGTTTGCATTCTCATTCTTTGCATCGGTTAACTACTTACTTCTCTTGAACTTCTCTTTGTAAGCAGGAATAACTCGATGAATATTGAGCATCTTTGTTGATAAATTCTGAAGGAAATCTTTAACAGTGAGAGGAAGAGCTCGACTGGTTATTGGTAGTTGCTGGGCAAGGGGTTCAAGTTCAGTCATAATTGTCGACATCCTTTCTTGTAGAGGTTGGTCAGAAACTAAGTGTTCGAAAGAGTAAGTAAAGGCATTCTTCAGTTCGGCCAAAAGTTCAGTGACATGAGAGTCGCTAGAATCTTGCCCATATTACGTGGAAGAGCGAGCTGATTGTGGAGAAATTCTGTGACTGCCCGACAACATTCATATTAAGTCATCCAAGTCTACCTCCATGTCTTCAGTATTTTCTAGCCCAGAAGCAATCAATTTTGTTGGAGGAGATGGAGGTGGATCGATTGGAGTAAATTCAGCCATAAGAGTATCAATGTCAAATTCCTCTGAGAGAATTTGGATAAGATTGGCTCTATCTGTTTGACGAGAACTCTCAATACTTGGAGGGATTGGAGTTTTTCCTGAAGTTGTGGTAGTCTGAGTTTCTGTCGGAGGCATTGGAGAAATAGTAAGTGTTGCATGAGTCGGAGAAGCTTGGGATTCTGGAGGATTCTCAGTTCCTAGCCTTTTTGGACTATTGGATATAGCCAGGTTTGCTGAATCCTGTAGATAAATAAAAGAGAATTTAGAATAAATAACATCGTGAAAATAGTTGAGTTTGGTGAAATATATTACCTCGGGATAGTGTCAAATCGGTTCTTCAACTCTTGGTTCAACATTGGGTTCTGGAGGATGGCCAGTAATCTGTTCAGCCTCTAGATCCTGAAATGATTAGAGTCAGATATTAAATGAAAGATAAATATTAGGAATTTGAGAAAAAGAAGTATGTCGATTTAAATTTACCTCAGATGAAAGAGAGATGATTTCTGTCTCCAATTCGACAATGGGTTTCAAAGAAGAGCTTGTGGATTGAGTCTTCTTCTTTTTGTTTTGTAAAGGTAAAATAAGGTGAGATTTTACCAAGTGGTGGAAAATATATAATAGTAGAAGGCATACCTTTAAAAGATGTTCAGGAAATGGGATTAAAGACTCAACGAGTGCAACAGAAGTAATAAGGGTAGAGCCACCAATCTATATTCGACATCAAATTAAGTTTGACCAAATTTAAAAAACTAAGTTTCAATGTTTGGTCGAAAAGTATGTATACCTTGAGAGTTTTTGACTTTGAAGGTTTTACAGCAGCATCATGTTTCGAGAAGCCTTTTGTCGAAGCTGATATGGTCGATTTGGCCTTTGGAGCCTTGGGAATGGGAGAATTTTGAGTTTTCTTGCTTTTCTTCTTTTTTGAGGAGATGGCTTCCTCTTCTTCTTCCTCATCACCTTCTTGAGGTTGCTTGTACTCCAAAGGTCATTTTAGTGGGAGTGTTATAAGGAAAAAATATACTTAGATGGGACAAAGAATCAAAATGATAGAATATAAAGAAAAAATATTTTTAGGTATTTCAGTGATGACCCGGGTATTCCTGGCAAATTATTCGTATGACAAGGCAAACCAACGAGTAAACTTGACTTCTGAAGTTCTTGTAAGAAAGATATTACTCACAGAATAAGTCCTATATGAAACAGGAAAATTACCAGCCCTTGTAGGTTTACCTGGGAATTCGTCGGTCAAACCAAAACGAGCACAAGGAAGAAGCACTGGTTTTGGAAAAGGAATTTGAAAAAGTTCAAGTCGTGCTAAAGGGTTTTTTATGGAAACTGAAAAAAAGTTAGTGGAGCATTTTTCCTTGTGTGCTTGTTTCAGTTTGGCCATGACTTCTTCGCATTGTCAAACAATTAAGCTAGGAAACCTAAAGTCCCATTTGATTTTGTAGTATTTTTCAAAAGCCTTGATGTCTTGAATATGCTTACCTTTGGTTTTTGTCGAAGGATCCTGACCCTGCACAGGAACCAGAGTTTTAGTGATGCAGCTTCGATAGATTTCAATATCGATATGGTAAGGACTATAGTATTTAGTCCATCATTCGACAAAATCCTTGGAGACTCCTCTGTAAGGAGTAAATGCAGAAATCATGAAGTGTTGTTTGTGCCTATCATTTCTCGAAGCCACTCGTATAAGGTCCAACATATTTTGTAGATGGCCGTTGATGAGGTGTTCTTTAGCTTTTTGAGAAAATGGTGCTGGAATGGCTTGACAAAATCCTAGTTATAGAGCTACCATGTTTGGTAGGCACAACTCTAGGGATTTATCTGTCGAACCAGGAAGACCAGCAACCAGAATTTGTCGACAGAGAAAGTTAGACTAAACAGAAATATTGTTGGCCTGAATAGAAGGATCATTGGAGAATATTGGTCGAGTAAACCACTTGGGACCAAGAGAACGGTCGGTGAATGGTGCAAAGTATATGTCTTCAGTATTGAAGGAGATGGAATGAATAATACTGAAGAAATGCATGAAATTTTCTAAGTTTTGTTTGTGGATTTTCTCATGTTTTACATGGCAAAGCTTTATGCCATAGGTAGCAAGAGAAATTGTCAGAGGAGAAGTGTCGACCAAATAGTCTCCCAATATGGCATATAACCAAAGCTGGAGTAGCCATATTGGGCCACCAGAGTTGGTTTTCTTCACCTGAGATCTAATACTTTGAACAATTTCACTTATACTCAGATAGAGGTTAGCAAGGATAATTTGACCAAAAGCTAATTGTCGACCTTCATGAAGGAGGTTAGCAAGCTGAAGAAAAGATTTGGATACTTGAACCGACTTAGATCCTAAAACATAAGTTGATAACCATAGAAGAAGGAAAGCTACATGTTCTTCGTCGATTATAGGACCTGTTTCAAGGAGGTAGAAGCTAATGAAGTTTGAAAAAGAAGTTGGGGCTTTTAAGTAAACGTCAATAGTATTTGAAGGTTGGAGGATAGGAGTGATGATTTCTCCATCTGGTCAAAGACCAGTTATGGCAGCTACGTCAAAAAGCGTTGGACCCATCATGCCATAGGGGAATTGAAAAGAATTGGTGGTCTTATTCCAAAAGAAAAATGAAGCACCCAACATGCAAGAATCCATTTTTATGGAGTATCGGGAAAGTTGAATACAATCGAAGATACCTATGTCCCTCCATAAACTTTCTTTAGAGGCTTGAACCCTATCAAGCCACTCAAGATACCCATTAATATGGGTAGGAGGAGTTCTGAACAACATTTCAGATTTGCTAAAATAGTTGATAGGGATGGAAGGAAGGGAAACCAATATAACTTTTTGAGAATTCTTATAGGGAAAAAAAGAGTGTATTTCATCGGAAATAAATTTCTTGGGCAAAATTGGGCCCAAGAAAGCAGCCAGAGGGTCTAAAGAAAGTGAAGAATCGTTGATGGGGAGAATTACCTTCGTGAGGTGCTAAAGTTCAGACTTCTGCAGAGTTAGGTCTTGAACAATGGCACGATTTCCTAAATCCACTGTTGGTGCGTTAGGAGATTGAGGCTAGAAGCCATGGAAAAAGGCAGAGATTTGCAGAGAAGACATGCAGAAGTGAGGTTGAAGATGATGAACAGTGAAGAAGGTTGAAGGTCATGAACAGTGAAAAGACGTGTGAATTTAAAAGGCTATTTTTCTGCAAAATAAGGGTAATTATGATCCCTATTTATTATGGAATGGCTATTTAATGTTTGCAATGATAAGATTAGTTATGACCGTCCAGATATTTACAGAAGATTTTACTGGATTAAAAAAAACTCCATTTGAAAGGACTTTGATTAAAAGGTTAGTGTCGAGATTGGATTAAAATTTATCTTCCTCCTGTCAGCGTCGAAAGAAAAATTTTGGGGGACATCTGTTGGGGGTGAAAATAAACAAATTGGGAATTCGACGGCTGGATGATGATATTGGAGGAATCTTCTAAGTGTTGAGCCGACAGAAGTGCTAAATGGTCAGAAGATCCAATGCAGCAGCTGGATATCGATGTTGGGCAAGTGATTAATATGACAGAAGGGTTGCATTTCCTAAGTGATTGAACCGATGAAGAGTGTTAAATGGTCAGAAATTAGTTTTGTCAAAAGATTGTGGAAATATTAGTAGCATAACTACCATATATATGTCAAATTCTTGAGAGTCAATTATTTTTATAATTTTCCTATAAATATTAGTATTCATAATGTACAAAGGGAGGTTAGTTGCTGATACACAATCCTAAAATCTCACTTGAGCAGATTAACGGATTTGATCCAAGTATGCCTTCTCTTTTCCTTTCAAGTCATTTAATTTATTGCAATGTTCTTTTAAATTCCTTTACTTTTCAGTCTTGTTCTTTAAATTTCTTTATATTTTATTACACTTTTACACGCTTTCTTTTACTGCTTTCATTTAATTTTCTGCATTTAAACTTCGTGCTTAGTTTTTTTTATTTTCTTTAAACTTTTCAAAGCTTTCTTTACTGAATTTTCTATTTATTTCGTGCTTCTTGCTTGACGTTTTATAAATCTCTGTTGTTTGTTTTCAAATCTTTTTATTAAACGAGATTACCACATAACTCTGAACCCACATTCGTTTGATAATTAAATATTTGTTTGTTGGAATATACTTTGACCAAAATTCCACTTAAACAATAATACATAATTCTCTTAAATTTTAATAAATTATAAAATTATTAAATTCACCCCTATATAACAAATTATAGTATAGAGAGTGGTTTAATCTCTTAAGCTACTCTCCCTTTAAGAATGACATATAACTTATTTTCTTTTAAATTTCAATTTCAAATTATCTTTATAATTAATTATGCATATCTTATTTATAATTTTAATAATTTTAAATATTTTTCTCTTCTAATCTATATTTTCTTCTATTATATCTAAATAAATTAATTATGCATATCTTCTTCATAATTTAAAATATTTTTTCTGTTTTAATCTATATTTATTTAGATTCAATCTCAATTAAAAAAATCATGAATTTGCTAATTGGTTACTAGATTTTATTTTTGTGAAACCACTATCCCCACACGTTCGGCCTAATTGAACTATTCATGGAACTAATTTCTGTTTGACCATTGGAGAAGAGAGTTATGTGATCTCTTCACAAAAGTTGCTTCCTTGAGATTTGAACTCATGTTCTTATCCTAGGAGGCTAATGTTACTTACCATCTCGACCCACCCTTTGTGAGTAGTTGGTTATTAGATTCGACAAAGCAAGCTAATATCTAATTTCATAATTTATAAAAATTTCTAAAAACTTATGTATTACAAGTTAAAATTTTATGTATTGTTGATATAAAAAATTTTACAATGATATTCAACATTGCAACATCTTATTTAATGAGTTGGAATATGTTAAACTCATTAAATGATGTGGCAATATATCATTAAATAATTGTATAAAACTTTTTTACACTAACTCTATTAAAATTATAGGGCATTACTTTGTTACCCATTTTTTTTTTTTGGGTATGGTACCCATTAAGTATTTTATTAGCTTTTAGATATATTTAATAGAATTATAAACATTTATTATAAAATAAACATTTAATAAATGTTTAACAACCGTAAATATCATACCCATAAGGATAACATAGCAACTCCCTAAATTTCAAATTTACATAGACTACGGTATAAATAAAGATAACCAACTATGAATAGCGTGGAAGCCCTAGCCTTTTGCGTGTCTTTCTACTAAAAAGAGCAACCCGCCAAATCTGCAATAGTTGCTTTAAGCTTGAGCGGAGAACACCCGCCCTTCCTACGGTGAGCAGAGCAGCTTATGCAATCTCATGTTCTATTTATTCTCCTATGCAAACTAGATTTGATGGTTGTGTTTTTATCATTATTCTTTCAGATCTTCCACCTTCTTACTCCAAGTCTGTGACATTTTTTTAGTGGTGGTCGGGCAGATATGGTATATCCAAAGGTTTTTCCTACATCTTTTACAACATTTATGAATCTTCTCAATTTTTCACTGTAATTTTAATTAGTTTCTATGGGAGAAGTAAGAAATTGTTTTTTTTTTATTTTTTTTACAATTTGTTTTGCACTTCATTTTGTATAAGCATATTTTAATTTAACCTTCAATAATATCCTCGAAAAAAAATTAGACTTAAGTTAAAATCCAACACAATTATGAGGAAATAGAGATAAAAAAAACCTTAATTAATGCCAACAAAATCAAAATTAGTGAAAATGCTAAAAATATTATGGAAAAAAATGAAGTAATGTGATAGGGGTGTTCATGGTTCGATTTGGATGGGATTTGAGTCAAAAAGCTAACTAATCCAAACAATTTTATTGACATCGATTTGAATTAAATTGGATTGATTATATTTTGAAAATCGATCAAATTCAAATCGATTTAAAATCAATTTGGATTGGATCAGTTTAATCGATTTTTGACTAAATTTTTTTTAGTCTAGAATGTTGTGAGTTAGAAACAATTTAACATATTAAAAAGAAATAAAGGAAATAATAAATAGAAATAACCTATTTTTTATGTCTAAAATAATATTTGATCACATACACAACAAGAATTTTACAAATTTGCTATCAAATTTAGTTACAATTTTTTTTTGTAACTAATCAACAGCTAATTAGTTATGGATTAACTAAGAAATAAATTTTTGTAGCTAAATTTTGAATGCATGAAGGGAAAAAATTTTATCAAGCAAATAGCTACGATTTAACTATAAAATTTAGCTACGATAATGATAACTCCATTAAATGTAGTTATTTGCATCCTAAATACGTGCTCTAATAATAGCTTAGTCCTTGTTATTATGCATATATGGAACATTTTAGACTTATATTTGTCAAATTTCATCTTGATATATTCCTATATGAAATTGAGCAAATACTGTATATTCTTCAGCTGATTAAGTGGATTTGTAACTTTTATTAATTTTGTGATTTCTCTATTGCAAGAAAGGTTCAAAGCAAGTGGATTTGTGGAAGACTTGGACCAAAAGTGGAAGAGAAAGCCAAGTGTGCATTTCAGCAGCTCACGCCGCGGCACAAGCATATTTATGCTGCGACGTGGAGCACTCTGCCCTGCTGCATATTGAAGACACGAGGCTAGCACGTCGCGATGCAAAGGAATTAATGTCACGACGTGGGACCCTAATTCACACACATGCCACGACGTAGGAATGTTTATGTCATGGCTTGACCCTATTTTCTGAACCTATAAATACTATTTTATTAGTTTTAGTTAAGAGAGCTTTTTAGTTTAAGAGAAACTGCGGCTAGGTTTTCACTTTGAGGATGAGAGGAAGCCAAAGGGAGTAAGGTTGGAGGTCATCTTCTTGATGGAAGGAGATTCAAGCATCAAAGATCACATCTGTTGAGCTTCCTTCCTATTCTTTTCTCTTTTCTCTTTTCCTTATATCATGAACATAATTTTTGTGGTTATATTTTCGTGTTTAATGAGTAGTTAAACTGTATTTAGGGATTACTTTGGATCCATCTATGAATATTGATGATTATGTAGTTCTTTGAACTTATATTTATGTTTGGTTTTGTTCAATCATATGGATTTTAATGCTTTTGATTGTTTGGCCAACTTTTAAGTGATTTGTTGAAATCTAATGAACTTAGACATAAGAATTTGGATTTGAGATCATATGTATGGTTAATGCATGTTCGATTTCATTCTCATGGTGGGATGAGTTGATTCCCTAATGGAATAGAAATATACCTCTTGGCCATGCATAGCAGGTGTTTGAGAATAGTCTTTATTGAGGGAATTTTACGCAAGCTCTCATGGAAACATAGTGAGTTAGGTAAATGAAGCATGATTGATTGATCTAGATATAGGCTTTTAACTAAATTAGAATCTCAAGCTAACTAAACAATTCATTTATGTTACTTGTAAGGGTTGCATATTACCAGTTGAAGTAGGAGGTGAAGAAGGATTCCCTAAACTCTAAACATTATTTTTATTTCCATTTTATTGCATTTCAGTCTTTAGATTTAGTTTAAATGCACTCTTCCCTATTTTTATGTTCTTAAATAGAATTATTTAAACTATTGATTTATATTTAACATTAGAAATAGCGTAGTTCTTGTGAGAATGATATCTTACACTTAAACTGTATTACTTGTTCAATTCGTGCACTTGTGGCCTATAAAGGGACAAACAAGTTTTTGGCCCTGTTGCCAGGGATAACAGTTGATTTCTGTATTGCTAACATTGACAACGAACTTACTTAGTTATAATTCAGGTTTTTATGTTTTTTGTTGTTATTTTGCATAAATATGTAGTAAGTTTGATTTTTATGGTTTTGTTTTATTTTGGTTGTACATACTATAATCTAATCTTATAGATAATTTTTGCAGGTGTTGGACACCCCTTAGGAGCAAAAGTTATGGCAAAACTGATTCTGCTACAGAATTTTGCAGTCTGATGCCTCACGCCTCGGCGTAAGCATATTTATGCTGCGATGTTCTTGCCTCTGCCATATCAGGGTTTGGAGGCTGAGAGCACCACGCCGCAGCGCATGCGGGTTCATATCGCGGCGTGAAACCCTGTATTGTACATATTTTATCCATTGTTCATTGTTTTCCATATTTTAGTATGCTCAGACTAACATTGCAAATATTTTTTACAGGTTCATGTACCCTATACACCATGTATAGTGAAGACACTGTCTCACTTTGGTTTGGGGAAGTATCATTACATGCTTTGGTTATTATGATGTTTAATGTATAACATGTTTTGATATTTGAAGTATGCAGTAGTAATAGTCATCATATTTTTATGATTCTTTATTACTTTGGCTATTACTGATGGGTTATGATGAATTTTTTTTTCAATTTTTGATATCCATGCACATGATGTTATGCATGCATGATTTGAAAATGCTGGATTTATTGGATGCATGACATGTTGCCAATTACTAATGCTGAATTGGTTGTCCAATGATATAATAATTTGCAATTTGCCCCCTTTTCAGTGAAACCATTTACGATCATGAAGCTTTGTGAAACAATCTAGTCATTTTTTATGCATGATTTACATCCCACTTGTATGCACGTGTAAATTTGAAAATGATAATAGTGCTTGTCTAGAGAAAGTTTATAGATGTACATATAGAGTTTAATTATTCTAGAAATTATTTTTAAACTCTCTTGAGGTGAAATCCTAGATTATGCATGATTGAGGAAATGATTAGGGTATTGTTTAGACCGATTGAGCCTTGCGAGCTTACCCTAATATGATTTTTTCCATAGGTCCCCTTTTGAAGCTTTATAAATGCTCAGGCTTATATGTTTTTCACCATCTTTATTTTCCTTACCCTGTAACCATTCTAATACATGTGAAAGCATTGCATTTTCTTCCTGCCATCATTGTTTGTTGAGTACATAATATGTTGTTTCTTGAAGTGAGTCTAGTGATTAGGGGTATTAATGCATATTCAATACAAAATGAGCCTGAAAGAACTAGATGCAGTCAAAGAAAAAGCATTGCTTTGTAAAAAAAAAAAAAGCAAGCAAGGGAATACATAAGAAAAGAAAAGTACAAAAAGCACTGAATGATTTTGGTGAGTTTTATTCTTTCACTTTTGAATACCCTACTAATATCATTTGGAGGCTCAAGTCTTGAAATAACATGTTTATGTTTCTTAATGTTTGTATTGTATCATTTCCATGTTTTTCTTACATTCATCACCATTGACCTTACATTACAAGCTGTTGAAGTCTCTTTTGATCCTCAGTTATGTGTGATTTACATTAGTGGAAAGAGGTTTATAATCAATTTTATGGATCATATGATTCATATACATGTATGCTCATAAACTTATCCGGATAAGTATGACTTAACTAGGAGAAGTTTATCTTACATACTTGTGGAAAATGTGAATTACATAAAAGGATGCCTGGATTGTTAGCATGTTAAGAATTGTGTATGTGTGGAGCTGATTATAAGACATTTGCATGTCTTAGAGGACTAATGTAATCATTCTACATTGGTTGATGTTTAATTGGAAAATTGAAATTATATTAGATGCTAAATAATGTTTAACCATGATTTGTTAAGCAGGTTTACTTAGTCATACTTTGTTTCACTCGAGGACTAGCAAAAATCTAGGTTTGAAGGTATGATAACTCCATGAAATGTAGTTATTTGTGCCCTATATATGTGCTGTAATGATAACTTAGTCCTTGTTATTATGCATATATGGAAGGTTTTAAGCTTATATTTGTCAAATTTCATCTTGATATTTTCCTATATGAAATTGAGAAAATCTTGTATATTCTTCAAGTGATTAAGTGGATTTGAAACTTTTATTAATTTAGTGATATCTCTATTGCAGGAAGGATTCCAAGCAAGTGGATTTGTGGAAAACTTGGACCAAAAATGATAAAGAAAGTCAAGTGTGCATTTTAGCAGCTCACGTTGCGGCGCAAACATGTTTATATCATAACATAGAGCACTCTGCCCTGCTGCATATTGAAGACCTGAGGCTAGCACACCGCAGTGCAAAGGAATTAATGTCGCGGTGTGGGGCCCTAATTTACACATGCGCCATGGTGCAAGAATGTTTATACCGCAGCATGACCTTGTTTTCTAAGCCTATAAATACTGTTTTATTAATTTTAGTCAAGAGAGCTTTTTAGTTTTAGAGAAGCTATGACTAGGTTTTCACTTTGAGGCTGAGATGAAACCAAAGGGAGCAAGGTTGGAGGTCATCTTCTTCATGGAAGGAGATTTAAGCATCAAAGATCACATCTATTGAGCTTCATTATTATTCCTTTTTCTTTTCTCTTTTCCTTGTATCATGAACATGATTTTTGTGGTAATATTTTTGTGTTCAATGAGTAGCTAAGCTGTATTTAGGGATTACTTTGGATCTTTTTATGGATATTGATGATTATGTACTTCTTTGAGTTTATATTGATGTTTGATTTTGTTCAATCATATAGATCTTTATATTCTTGATTGTCTGGCCAACTTTTAAGTGATTTGTTGAAATCTGATGAACATAAACATAGGAATTTGGATTTGAGATCATATGTATGATTGATGCATGTTCGATTTCATTCTCATGGTGGGATGAGTTGATTCACTAATGAGATAGAAATTTACCTCTTGGTCATGCATAACAGGTGTTTGAGAATAGCCCTTAATAAGTGGATTTTGCGCTATCTCTCATGGAAACATAGTGAGTTAGGTAAATAAAGTATGTTTGATTGACTTAGACATAGGCTTTTAACATTTTTTTAAAACAAAAATAGCATGCAAAAGCATCACAGCAATGACTGACATCCCAACTATGTTGGCACCCCAGCCATTGCCAAATCATGTGCAGCACAATAAAATTTTATTAAAAAATTAAAAACAATACAAGAAAATGAGTCATGGGGCCCTAACACATGAGAGAATTATCTAAATCTAAAATTAGACATACCATTTCTATTTATGAAAAATTCCTCAGAAATAAAACTAGGGATAAAATCTCACCAAACAAAGTTACTAATAGAAGTGCCATAAGAAGCAAGTTTATTAGCACAAGCATTCCCTTCCCTAAAAATATCAGAAAAAATAAATTTCATATGCTTAGTTAAGTGTATACAGTTAAGCCACCTATTTCTAAGCTTCCAAGGAACCAACTTGGTGTTGCTGAAAGCAGAGATCACAAGTTTGGAGTCACACTCCAGCCAGAGGAAAAGCCAGCCTTTTTTTAATGCAATTTCAATAGCCAAAATAGTACCAATAAGCTCAGCTTGAAATGCATTTTTAATTCCAAGATTTACGGAAAAACAACCAACAGAAGCTGAACTTCTATCTCTGAAAATCCCACCACAAGCAGCAGGACCAGGACATCCCTTGGTAGCGTCTTCAGTGTTACACTTAATCATATTGCAAATTAGAGGATTCCAGAGAACTTGCTTAATGCTAGGAGCACAACAAGGATGGCCGTCAACCAGAAATGACTTCATTAACATGAATTCTGAAATTGAAGAAGACATTCGGCCAGTACTTGTGTTTCCAGCTAAAGGCACATTAAAAATTATTAAATTTATAGCAGTCAGCACATGAATTTGTTTGTTATCAAACCTGGACTTATTCCTATAATAACAAATGGTCTATATGACATTTACAACACCTACTGCAACAACATCCTGCACCTGCGAGCTCCCATTCTTGTTACATAATGAGAGAACTAATTGAATGTTTGAGCAATCAAATGTATAATTAATTGTGCTACCAAACCATTTCCAAATATGTTGAGCAAAAGGGCAATCAAAAAATAAATGATTAGTAGATTCTTCTGCTATTCCACAAAGAGCGTAGACAGAAACAACAATGCAACCTCTAGATCAAAGGTTCTCATTTGTGGGCATCCTATCATGTATAATTCTCCAAATGATGAAGGACTTTGATGGTGGAATGCATCTTCTCCAAATTAACTTAGTCCAAGGGATAACCTATCCCACAGGATTATGAAAAAGAAATGCGTCTTTAAAAGTCATTGAGCCTGAATCAGATCTTGACGAAATCAAATTGTTTTCACAAGGCAGTTTTAGAATGATAACTTGCTAAATTTCAGACTTAAGGACAGGGAAATTAGATAACAAAGTGGCAGGAATAGACCACCTACCATTTATAATGAAATCACTTACTTTGGATTTAAGTAAGCAATGCAGATCAGGAGGGATACCAATCAAGTGAACAATCGGGCTAATCAACCATTTATTAATCCAAAAGTTTATTTTAGTACCATTACCAAGTAACCAGGTAGAGTTATCCAAAGTAGAAGGCAAGCAATATCGTATACCTGGCCAAATTGATGAAGTAATATAATGGTTTACTGTAAAATGATTTGAAAATGCTCTTTTTCTCAATAAAGTTGTCCATTGATTGTTTGAAGAAATCAATTCCCATCCGAGCTTAGTCAAACCAGCTTTATTGATGGCTTTAATAGACTTGATTCCTAAACCACCCTCCGAAAAAGGCTTACAAACTTTGTTCCAAGCCACTGTGACAACTTTCCTGCAATTTATATTCCCAGCCCACACAAAATTTCTTATCCACTTGTCCACAAAATTAATAAGGTTAGCAGGCCATGCATAAACTTGAAAACTATAAATTAGCATACCAAGAATGATAAATTTTACTAATTGAACTCTTCCCATAATAGATAAAAGAGAACCTTTCCAAAATGCCAACTTACTCTTAATTTTATCAGTAATAGGCATTAAATTCAGTCTTCTTGGTTTTCTTTTGAACAAAGGAACACCAAGGTAAGTGAATGGGAGACATCCAACAGAGAAACTGATAACTTCTGGAAATGAAGTTATTTCACTTGATTTTGAATATATATGAGCATGCTATCCTTAAGTTTTAGAGGCCAAATGTTCAATTCATGCATGACTTTGATGATTTAAGCTTGTTAACTCAAATGATTGAGAATTAAATCTTTGAGGATTTTATTTAAAGAAATTGGATTGATTATGATTTAATAGACTTTGACATTGTCTTGATGTAGGTATTCAACATGGAAAAGCTTTGGAAGGGCCAAGGAACTCAAAAAGGAGCTCAAATTTGGAAAAAAAAATGTAGAAAAGGAGATGCTGCTACCAACCCACGCCTAGGCTTGACAAAACCATGCCTAGGCTTGACAAACCCACGCCTAAGCGTGGAAAAACCACGTCTAGGCGTGTAACTTTCAGGTTTTCAGGAATTTCAGACAGAGACACTCACGCCTAGGTGTGGAAAAGTCACGCCTAGGCGTGTCCAGTACCGAACAGCACGTGTTTCATAACCACGCCTAGGCATGGTAAAAACACGCCTAGGTGTGGTAAAAGCCTTGGTCCGCGAATTTGACCATTTTTATCTGATTTTTGAGGGGATTTTGCATATTCTATTTTTGGGGAACAAACCATGAATTCCAGAGAGCAAGTGAGAAGAGGAGGAACCCATTTAGATTAAAGGTGACTCAAGGGAGAATCAAGATCAAGGAAGAAGATCAAGCTTGGAATCTCTCCATTTTGTCTATTCTTTCCCTTTACCTCTTGATTTGTAACTTGATGGATCATTTTATTTCATTTGTTTTCTTCTCTTTCATGATGTGTAACTAAACTCTAATCTAGGGGCTCTCTAGGATCTTGCTATGGATTTGATTAATGTGTAATTAGTTAGGTATCCTTTCAATGAAATTGGTTTTGTTCATCCATATCTATGCTTAGTGCTTATTATTGATTGGCCATCAATTGCATGTTTTTAATATTCCAATTGAACTAGAAATAGGGTGTTGTGAATATGGATATGATATGGTTGATGTATGTTTAATTACATTCTATTGGTATGAGTGTGTTGATTAGTTAATGGGATGGACACATACCCATTAGTCATGCATGGCAAGTGTTTGATAATTGGTCTCAATGAGTGATTCTTATGTTAACTCACATGGACACATAGTGGATTAGCTAGGTTTTGCATGGGTAATTGTCCTAGACATAGGCTCTTATATATTGAAGGTTATCAGCTAACAAATATCATTTCATTGATTGGTGCTTGTTGATTGTAATTATTCATTAAAGTAGCAAGTGAATAGGGACCCCTAGGCTTTAATCATTCTCATCTTCTCTTGTGGAATTGGTGTTTGGTGTTTTCTTATTTTGTTTCTTTTAAATTGTTATTTTAATTGCAACCCATTCTCCTTCATTTTCTTGGATAAAAATTTGTGAATTTTGGTTAAGTTTAACATTCTTTTAATTATTCAATCCCTTGGGACACGATACTCTAACTCTCCTTTATATTACTTGTCGACCCGTGCGCTTGCGGATTTACGGACCAACAGAAACCTAGCAAAGTCGAAATAGCATAAATTCTTTTTGGAGAAATAGAACCTGCATAAAATTTTGATTTCTCAGTGCTTATCACTTGTCGTAAAGCCTACTCATAGTTCTTAAAAAAATTCAACAAATTAACTAAACTCCTCTTAGTAGCTCTACAAAAAATCATAACATCATCAGCATACAAAATATGACTAGGCATTCTGAAACTTCTAGGCCCCATCATCAACTGCAACTTGCCTTCATCAACCAATTTACTAATACCTCTACTTAAGACCTCTTCAACAAGACAGAAAAGAAGAGGAGACAGAGGATCACCTTGCCTAACCCCACGCTTGCAATTAAAAAAACCCACAACATGACCATTGATAGAAATTGAGAGCTTAGCTGAATGTAAAATAAAGTTAACCCACCTACAAAATTTATCATCAAATCCAAAAGCTCGAAGAACTTGGAGTAAAAAGTTCCAATCTAAAGTATCAAAAGCCTTTTTAATATCAATCTTCAAAGCCAACTGACCTCCAAAAGCTCTCTTATCAAGTAAATTAATGGACTCAAAAGCAGTACATATACAATCTAATATATGTCTACCCTTAACAAAACCCCTTTGATTATCAGAAATAATCTTTGGAGCCACCAAAGCAAGTCTGTCAACCAATACTTTAGTAATAATCTTAAACTAAAAATTAGCTAAAGCAATTGGCCTATACTGTTCAATCTTTTCAGCACCAGAAACTTTTGGAATGAGAACAACCATATTAGAATTCAAATTAGGAAGCAACCAACCTTGTTTAAAGAACTGAAGTATAGCATTGAAGACATCTTGAGCTATAATGTCCCAGTACTTTTAATGAAAGAACCCTCCAAAACCATCTGAACCAGGAGCACCATTTGCATTCATAGATAAAACTGCATTTTTGACCTCCTCCATAGTAGGTAAATTTATAAGCAATGCATTGTCCTGACCAGTCATTAAAGAAAGAATAACAATTTGAACAAGTTCATTAGATTGACAAACATTATTAGTGGCAAACAGATCCTTATAATAATTTAAGATATGGTTTTCAATATCATTAGCCTTATGAAGAACCTGATCACCATTCTTCAAAACTGAGATCTGCTTAGTAACACTCCTGACTTTAGCAAATTTATGAACAAATTTAGTATTTCTATCACCATCAGCATGCCATTTAATTATGGATTTTTCCTTCCAGAAATCTTCTTCATAATTCAAAGCTTGTTGCAACAATAATTGTGCATCCTTTTCTTGCTTAAACAGATCTTCAGAACCACCAGAACTATTAATATTCTCCTGAATTTGATCCACATATGTCATTGCTGAGATAACTTTTGAGTGAACATCTCCAAAAATGGTTTTATTCCATTCTTTAAGTTTTACTTTCAAAATCTTCAGTTTTTGAGCTAAAATATACATAGGACAGCCCAAAACAGGAGTCTGCCACACTTCATTAATGAGCTTAGTGCAATCAAAATGCCTTGACCACATTTTCATGAATTTAAAAGATAAACTGTGCTCCCTAATTTCCTTCTTCATATTTAGCAATATTGGAAAATGATTAAATTTGTTGCGGATAAGAGTGCAGCAATCAACACTATTCCAAAAATTGATCCAATCTGTATTACAAATTGATTTGTCCAATCTTTCTTCAGTATAGTTATTATTTGTCCTACCATTGGACCATGTGAATTGAGAGCCTCTAGTTGTAACATGAATAAGCTGACCCAAATCAGACCAAGATCTGAAATCCTCACAAGAGAGTTTAGAAAGCAAACCTTTTCCTCTATACTCATGAGCTCCCAAAACAGCATTAAAATCCCCTCTGAAACACTAAGGTGCTTGATGAACTTGTTGCAAATTATTCAGTTCTGCCCAAAGTTGTCTCCTGGAAATGTAGCTAGTGGAGGCATACACAGCTGAGATAAATAATTGTTGCATATCAACCATAACAGAAAAGGAAACGTGCTGCTTAGAAAAAGCAATAACAGAAGGATGATAATTCTCCTTACAAAAACACCATAAATTGGGAAGTAAGTGACTTCTATTATTCTCTGCAAACAATTTCAGATTCAGCTTTTTAATAAATCTAGAAGGAAGCTGCTTAACTGAAATCCAAGGTTCAGAAATGAAGAGAAAATCAGGCTTATGCAAATGACAAATTTTTTTTAAGACTAACCTAGTACCTAGGTTACCAATTCCTCTAACATTCCAGTATAAAATCTTCATCGTTAAGCAAAGTTGTTAGGGCCTGCCCTTAATCAGGTTTGATAACCTTCAAATTTTTGAATCTGAATATTACTTTTTCTCAATCTTCTCTTCTGAGATTTTGATAAAACAACAGTGAATCCTGGTTCCATACCTTGTTTACTAGTAGAAATCTGACCATCAGCAAGGTAATTGCTAGCATTAGCAACCTCTATATTAGCAGAGTCATCAAAATCAGAGTTATGAGTCTCATGGGACTCATTTACTCTGCCATTTTCAACTTCATCACTCCACAATCTATCAACCAATTTCAAATCTTTCTCCACAACTGAATTAGCATGTACCGCAGGAGTGTCAAAACTATTACCACTAATAGTATCACCCACAAAAAACTGAGCACTACTATCAGTTACAATTTTCCCTTTACTGACCAATTCATGACACTTATTACTCCTTGGAGTGTAAACCTCTTGAAAAGAATTAGAAACATGGGTTGGACTATTAACAACATCCTGAACTGAGGATAAATCCTTTTGAAGGGGATCGTTTACTATATCTCGATTAAAATTAAATTCCTCAACATTATCATCATGAGAATTAACACCACCATCTTTTACAAAATCCTAACTTCTATGAATATTTATATCAAAATCACCATTAACTTTTGTATTAGTCTGATTTGCTATTATCTTTACTGGCTCGACTTGCACAATCTTCCCATCAACATTAATTATAGGAACTATTTCATTAGTTCTTAAATTATCAAGATTGACCACTTCTGTGACTAAATCTTCTTCTGTATTGGCATTGATTCTCCTATTCTCAACAGCACTACAACCCTCTTTATCAGCTAACACTATTTTAGGAACATTTGATGTCAAAACTCTTTTATTCTTAGGAACATATTGAACAGCAGGCTTCTTGATGCCTTCAGCAACCTATTTACCCCTCATCTCCAAATCTTTATGTTTCTCTTGCGCATTCTTGACATTTCTTTTGCAATTAGCTAATGAGTGTCCAATGACCTTACATGATGAGCAAAAGAACGACAATCTTTCATATTGGATCCCTACAAAAAAATGCAAAACCCTGTCTCTCAACCAAGATTTGATCCCTCAATTGACTAACAAGGTCAATATCCACCAAAACTCTTGCATAATGTCCAAGAGTCTTATTAATAGTCGCATCATCCAAAGACAATGGAATTCCAATTCCTCTTACAATAGCAAAAATTATCTTAGGTCTCCAATATTCTTGAGGAAGACCAAGAATTCTAATCCAACAATGAGTATTTGTTTGTCACGCCAAAGAATGATTAAAATTTGGTGTCCACGAAAATAAATGCAAGACACTAGGATCAAGGTTCCATGACCCTACAGACTAAACCTTGTGAAGATCTTCAACAGAAGAGAAAGAGAACTCAAAGAAATCCTTACCAATAGGTACCATCCTCCACTGGCCGAGAGGTTTCTATTGTTTTGTTAACTTTGCATGTAGATCACCGTATTTGATAGGTGAATCCCCCTTTGAAAGTAATAACCTCCCATGTAGATTATTTTTGCAACCTTCAAGACCTGCTTTGTATTCATCCTCTGGGATCTGGACTGCAAGAGCATCACCCTTTAAATAAGGGATCGGCAATTGACTCAGAGGAATATCACAACCATTGTTTAAGGCTTGTGCAAAAGTCTTCTGTTGAGGAGGACAAGAAGGAAAAGAATGAGAAGAAGAAGAGGACCCTGTAGCAAGAAAGCTCTAAGGAATGAAAGGCGTGACGTCAGCCATTAATGAATCATGCAAACCCTAGATTTTCACTTGAGAAAAAACCCTAGCAGAGCCATCAATCATCATTCTCCCAGTAACAAATAGCATTACAATTTACTAAGTCGACATAGGCTTTTAACTAAGTTACATTCTCAAGCTAACTAAACAATTTATTCATGTTGCTTGTAAGGGTTGCATATTACCAGTTGAAGTATGAGGTCAATAAGGATTCCCTAAACTCTAAACAATATCTTTATTTTCATTTTAATGCATTTCAGTCTTTAAAAATTAGTTTAAATGCACTTTTCCCTGTTTTTATGTTCTAAAATAGAATTCTTTAAGCTATTAGTTGATATTTAACATTAGAAATAATGTAGTCCTTATGGGAACGATATCCTACTCTTAAACTATATTACTTATTCGATCCGTACACTTGTGACCTATAAAGGGACAAACAGACAATATTTTGTTGCTAATCTATAGCTAATTAGTTACAGATTAGCTATAAAATAAATTTTCCTAACTAAATTTTGAATAGCTACAAAATAGCTACAATTTAACTAGGACATTTAGCTAGGAAAACTTATATTATAGCTAATCCGTAGCTAAATTTGCTACGAATTAGCTACAAAATATTTTCGTAGCTAAATTTCAATTGCATAAAGAAAAAAATCACCCCTTTTAAATCCCTTTTCCGCGCGCCCAGTTGCCCCTCCCTCCCACTTTCCTAAATCTTATATATATACATATATAAATATATAAAGATCCTATTAAATAGCACGTTACATAAAAACTACTGATATTTCATTACTTCATATGTACAATATTTTACATGAATTTTGAGGATACATCCTTCTAGAGTTAGCTATATACATACATAATACTAAGTTAAGCACCTATTAAACAAAGATGAGGCTTGCAAAAGCCTTTTCTAGGTGCTACCATTTACATATATACAGATATTATTTTCCTTTAGTATCTACTCATCGAAGAGTTAAATTATCAGAAAAATGCCTCCAAAAATAACTGTAAACACATAATCACCAAGTTCGGGTATATATGTTTGCTCAACACGAAAATCAATCATAACTTTAACTTTTGGCATTATCTAAAATGTTAAACCACAAAGGAGTAAGATGTAATCTCAATATAAAAAAGCAAAAACTAATATACATTTTCACTCTTTGCCATTCTCTATTTCTAAAACCATATCTGAGAGTCTAACAAAATTAAATAAACAAATCAATATTTAAGAAATAATTTTAAAATAATATTATGTAAGTAATACTTAAAATGAAGGGAATAATAAATAACCCAATAATGAAAAATGTGAGTAATTCAATATTTTCTCTTTTCTTTATCATCATCTCATTTCAATACTCTTAACCAAATGTGCATCATTCTCTCATTAGGGCGTCTCTCAAAGCTCTTATCACGACCACAATAATTTTGATTAAGGCATCCCTGAATCTGGTCATCATGACCACAATCATTATTAATGATTACGACGTCTCTTAATCATTTCATCATGGTCACAATAATTTTGACCAAGGCTTCCCTTGATCCTCTCATCATGGTCATAATAATAATCTCTAATTGAGACATCCCTCAATTCTCTCATCATGACCACAATAATTCTCTTTGCACATTAATTCTTTTTTATTCATAGGACGACATTTTCAAATACTTTATTCATGTAAATCTTTTAGCATAATCAGAGATAATGCAAAATAGGAATAATTAATTCAGCAATTTAAAATGACTAGTAAATAACTCAATTGATAAAAATATCATATATGAAAAATTGGTGAAAAAGAGTTTAAAATGATAAAAGAATCATTCACATTTAAAATCTCATTTTTTGCATTTCAGTGTCTGTTTTTTGAATATCCATTTGGTTTATTTGAATAATACTAATCTCCTGGCTTTCTGAATGAAGTTTATTCAAATATGCAAAAGCTTATTTGAATAAACCTTCTTAAAATTTCAAGTTTGCAGTATTTTATTCGAATAAAGAGAAGGGTTATTCGAATAAACCATATGAAAAATGTACTGTTTGAAATATGACAAAATGGTTTTATTCAAATAAACCAATTCTTATTCGAATAAAATGGTTGAGCATCACCTTTCAGACACTAGTAATGCCACTGTTCATCAAACCAAAAACAGAGCACATAAAAATGGATTCAAGGAGATGGACTAGAAGGTATGAGTGAAAGAAATAAAGAAGGAAGAATAATGTTTTCAATGTTTCCTGCCTCTATTACAGAGTTGAGGAAGATGAAAAAGAGGTTGAAGATAGTAAAGCTTGGTGTAGCAGAAAACAGGGGGTGGTTTTGTGGCCTGGTTGGGTGTGTTTTCTGTCGAGTTAGGGAGTGGAAAAAGGTATTTATAGAACTAAAGTTAGGCTGCCTTACGTAAGAAGATGATGCAAGGAGTGAGGTTGGATGGTTTTGCTGTCAATATGGGGAGAAATCCTAAAAAAAGTCCCCTTCTTGTAATCATGCCTCTAATCAGATTTTTAATACGTTTCTGATTTCATAAGCTTTATCTTTCATTCATATTAGACACTTGTCTTCCTCTTAATCGTGCCTCTTCATACTTAATTCTAGAATTTTCTGAGCTTGTTAGGTTGCCTTCTATTATTTTAATCATTACCATGATTTCTTAAACTTCCCAATAATGACATATGTCCATGATCATTTTGTCATCTTCAATAAAATTTTGAACGCTTGGTTTCTTTTAACTATGCTTCACCATCAAGCTTGACTTAATCTTTTCTTGCTTGGCTTAATCTTCTCCAGTTGTTTTCTTCATTTTCTTACTCGTTCTGGATTTCTCTTAATTCAGTAATGTGTTATTTCCTAAAACTTCCTCCTAATAAGCCTTGATATGTTGACACATGTATCTATAATCATTGTTTCTTCAAACTTTCAAGATTTTCAAGAGTCCCTCTGTTGACACATGTCCCTGCTGATTTCTTTAATTTCGCTTCATCAAGTTAGCTCTATTGGAAGTAAATCAACTTCTTCAAGTTAGTTCGATCCAAGAAAGAAGGAAACTAGATAAAACATGGAGTTTTCATTCTGTTGCAATGTAATCATGTCTTCCATTTATTCTAGTATGTGCTGCTTTATTCAAATAACAAAAGCTTTATTCAAATAAAGTGGCATAGTTCCTCTAATATTTTTACATAGCAAGAACTTTATTCGAATAACCATCTGGTTTTATTCGAATAAAGGGCTTTTATTTGAAAATTCTCATTTTATAGGCTATTTTGAGGGTTACTACATTATATATTACATTTATTTAATTATTTCTTATATGTTTAGAGATGTTACAATTTCCCCTTTTGATCATGCTACTGAATCAATATTTCATCTTTGTAATATCACAACATAATTGTTTAAATATACAGGGTAATTTTTCTTCCTCCCTGTTTTTATTTAATACTCTATTAATCGGCGAATTCAGTTGTGCATCAGTTTAAATTTTAGTATTTCTCGTATAAGTTCAATTTTTCTTATTAATTGAATCAATGGATTTGCAAAGGCTAAACAAACACAGGCATACACACACCAAGCAAATTTCAACTTATAATTTTAATAGCTGAACAAAGCTATTATTTGATGGCAAAAGGATGCCTAGTTTGATTTTTTGTCTCCTTTTTTATGTTGTTGTTAAGGCCATAAAAACAATTATTATTTAATAATGTACCAAAATCATTTATTATTTAGTGATACAGACTACAACTTAAACTATTTTTGTTCTCTGCTTACCATCACTTTTTCTATTACTTTCCTTGTGATCGTTTAGATTTACTAGCATTTAAATGAGATTTTCCAAGTTATTGCTTTAGTAACTCATAATTTTGGACACCAAATGGTGTCAAAATGAGCTCAAATTTCAATTTCATTATGCAGTTTGCATAGTTGGGTACACGTACTAGACAGTGTGAAACACACTGAAATGCTAAAAACAACTCTGAAACGATGAGACGCCTCCGCCTTGCCGCTACTACTTTCACCTCCGATGATCTTTGGGTTTTGGCTTAAGTCTTTTAACAGTGAATCCTCTGCTAGCGTGTTGAAGTGTGAAAAAAGGGTAGTTATTGTGCATTGGATAATGAAGAGCGGTTGTTTTATTTGACAGTCAGTTTTATTATTTTCCTTTTTAGGTGATTCAAATTTTATTAATTAAAAAATAAATTTTATTCTCTGTGTTGTCGTGTTCTTATGATCTAAGTTCTCTTTCTTTTAAAAATCATTATAATCGATTGTTCTTTTAATATTTTTTATCTTTTATTTTTATATTTTTCAAAGTTTAGTAATATATTTTTCTATTTTCAAGTTAATTTTAAATTTTCATTGTTTGATTTTTTAATATATTTTTTATTTTAATTTACATGTATTTTTAAATTTTATGATATGATATATATATATATATATATATATATATATATATATATATATATATGTTCTGTTGTATCATTTAATATCCGTATCTTAATTTTTTAAAAAATACTATATTTTCGTATGATATTTGTGTCGTACCGAATATTCATATCCCTGTCCATGTTAGTTCCACAGGAAAAATAATTAGTTTTTAACTTGGTTATTTTGTTGTTTTCTTCTCATCAAGTAATGCTTCTGCATTTGGTTCAAGTACTGGTGCATGGGAGAGTGCTCTGACAAATACTTTGTCTCCTGGGGATTGTATTGTATCTTTCTTGATTGGACAATTCAGCTTGCTTTGGATTGATCAGCAGCAACGCCTTAACTTTAACGTTGATGTCGTAGAAAGTGAATGGGGCCAAGGTGCCGATCTTGACATTCTGGAATCAAAACTTGCTTCAGATACTGCCCACACTATAAAGGCAATTTGCATTGTTCACAATGAGACAGCAAGTAGTGAGACATTCTTGGTGAGCATGTCATCTAATGGTCTCAGATGATAGATTTTAGTCATGGAGCCTACATATTTGAATCCTTCATTGTCTATAAACTGCCAGAGCTACAAAATCTAATTCTCTTCGATGTTCCAAGTTATCATTGTTCACAACTGCTCTTATTTCCATTCCTAAATGAAAAGTTCTTAAAAAGAATTTTTTTTGGACACATTTGATGATCAGTTGCAGCTATAGCTGTTTTTTGTTTGATTTCATCCTTTTATCAAAATCTCATGTGCTACTTTTAGAAGTATTACTTAGGTGGTAAATAAGCTCTCTTGACATTGATACTGATGCCTGTTTGCAATCTTCTTGTTACAGCTTCATACCTTTGCTGTCGATATCTTGATATACGTTCATATGTTATTTGAACAACATGTCTTAATATATATTTACATGCTATTTTGACAATGATGATTTATCTGCAAAGGCTCCTTTAGGAACTAGTAATATTAGGGGGATATCTGGAGCATGGGTAGAATAACATCATTGTAATTGAAATGCAATGCACGTAACTTCCCAATTTGGGGGATATCTGGAGCACGTGTTTTTAAAGTGTCACGTATGTGCCACTGCATATATCATGAGCACTTAAATTGACTCTTATGACCTTAGCATACATCTGAAACTTGGACAAAATATTCACACGATATTAACATGCAACATCATTATTAGACTCAAGTTCTGTATCTTGGGTCCCAGAACAATGTTTGACTTGACAATGATTATCTACATTCCTAAATTGACATAAATGTTTTTATTCTTTAATGCAAATGTGCTTTGTTAGTACCTTTGCCAGGTCTAATGTATCATTTCATTTGCAATCACTATTTTTTCCAGCCTTTGCATTTTTAATGTTCTAGTCGATTCTTTTTTCGTTGTCTTTGTGAAATGGTTCTCACATTGTATTTTGGACACTCAGATGCCTACCAGCATCCAGCCCTCCTTCTTGTTGATGGAGTGTCTTCCATTTGTGCTATTGATTTCCGTATGGATGAATGGGGAGTAGATGTGGCCCTAACTGGCTCCCAGAAAGCTCTCTCCCTTCCCACTGGAATAGGTATTGTGTGTGCAGGTCCTAAAGCTCTTGAGGCTTCAAAAACTGCTAGATCAGTTAGAGTTTTCTTTGACTGGAATGACTACCTGAAATTCTACAAGTTGGGAACCTATTGGCCATACACTCCTTCCATTCAGTTGTTGTACGGTCTGAGAGCACCTCTTGATCTGATTTTTGAGGAAGGACTTGACAATGTGATTGCAAGGCACAATCGTTTAGGCAAAGCAACTAGGTAAGACATAATCTGCTTATTTAAAATCGTTGTTAAGACTACAAGTAACAAAGGTTAACTTTTGACTAGTGAGCAAAGGTTTCTAAAAGTTGATAATAGTTTTAACTTTTTGCTATATTTTTAAGACAATGAATCTGATAGGTCCTCAATATGCTAAATACAGGCTTGCTGTAGAGGCATGGCGTTTGAAGAATTGCACCCAAAAGGTTAAGTTAGGTACCTAAATTGCAAGAATATCTGAAGAAGCATTTGAGAGAGTTCAGGCATGTCCACTGTTGTCCTTTAAAGCAGGTAAATTAGTAAACTAAATTACTTTTCCATTATTTGTCAGGATGCTTCTCTTCGACCTGAGTCATTAATTATGTTTTGCTCCTTCAGAATGATTTCTCATCTTGTGCATTCTAGTTTTACTATTGGGAACATACTCTTATAACCTTCCTTATGTTTGTAATATTTGGAGTTTTGCACACTGAAAACATTAACTTTATCCCATCTTTTCTTCTGATAAAAATTTCGTCAAATATACATGTTACAAAGGAATGGCAAAGGATCAAATTGTAGTAAATAATAGTTGTGAATAGTTATTTTGAGAATGGAAATAAATAATTTCTATTTAATTAAGTCTGCATATTATCATGGGTACAGAACTACATTGATGTGATTTGCTATATTGAAACATATCATATATGGTCTGAAACAAGTTTATTCATCTTAACAAACTAATCATATTTCTTAAGTTGTGGATTGTTTTGATAAAGTTTTTTTACATTTTTCGTTTCAGGACTCTTATGACATAATGATATTAGAGAAGTATGGAGAAGACTCTTCAATGCATCCTATGGTTGATCAGGAGGTGTGGCTGAAGGTGACAGGTCCCAACAAGAAGGGACGAGTCCATGACATGAGTCACAACTTAGATATTGACATTCATGGATCTAACTCTATTTCATCCTCACAGGTTGCGGGTTCCTCTAACACTGCTCTGACACAGGAAGCCATAAAAGAAGTTGTTAATGAAACAATGATTTCCTTTTATCTAGACGCAACTGGTGTCAATGTTGGAGCCCATCCTATATAGGATTGTTGGCTCCTAAGCAGGAAGTGTTGTGCCGCAGGCACCATCACTAGGTGACGCAGTTAGGGAGGATTATGAAGTTGATGATGATGGAACTAACTTGGATTGATTAGTTGTGTTTATTGATAATGAGGCTAACTTGTTTTGAACTATTTGTATTAACTTAAATTTATTGATTAACTATGCTTTCTTTGTAGAATATGTTTTGAACTTACTAATGCAATTATGATATTTTATTGCTTTGCACACTCATTTGTTGGATTTTTCTGTTTGGATTGAAATATTTATATAGGTATAATTTTAAAATATACTAATTATCATTATAAATTTAATTTGGGTTAGCTTCAGAATAGTTACAGAATTGCTACGGATTTAGCAACATAATAGATATAAATTTGTTACAAACTTGTTACAAATTGTTAAAAATTAGCTACAAAATTAGCTATGGAATTAGCTACGAATATTTCGTAGCTAATTAGCTTCGGAAACGAAGGAAGTTTTGAATAAAAATTAGCTACAAATTAGCTTTGGATTAACTATGGAAATTTAAAAATTAGCGACAAAAATTTTTGGTAACTAATTAGCTACGAGAATTTAACTATGGACCAATTTGTAGCTAAATTGATTAGTTAAAGATTAGTTACGAATTTTTCGGTAGCAAATTGATTAATTTCTTGTAGTCTTATAAAGTGAGAGAAGTGTGTAAGAAATTAGATTTGTTATAAGTAAAAATATAAACTCAATAACAAATAAATATATTATATAATGTTAATCAGTTTGAATTAGATCAGTTTTGAAGATCAAAACTGAAAACCAATTCAATCCAGTTAGTTTTAAAAAAACAAAAAATAAACCAAATTTATTTGATTTTGATTAGATTTCGGTGTGGGTATTCAAAATCGAACCAATCCAATCAAAAATGAAAAAACCTTACCAAAAAACCAAAAACTAAAAAAACCAAAAACCAAAAAAATTGAAAAGATGGAAATCGAAAAAATTAATTTGATTAGATCGGATTTCGGTTCCAATTTTTAAAATCGATTCAATCCAAACAAATCGAAAAATATATACGTATATTTTAAAGTAATATTTTACCTAGAAATTCTTATGTTA
This sequence comes from Ormosia semicastrata, assembly GCA_029884595.1. Lineage (NCBI taxonomy): Eukaryota > Viridiplantae > Streptophyta > Magnoliopsida > Fabales > Fabaceae > Ormosia > Ormosia semicastrata. Next base: position 7,016,826 of record JAQQTO010000039.1, on the reverse strand, counting down.
CCTATACTTATTTAGGACCTTTTCTATTATACCTCAACCTAACCTTAATTTGTTCTCTTATATTTTGACATATATAGGAGAATTATCAATTTATCTGGACTTATATTTTGGATTTGAATTTGTATTCTGATTAGAACTAATATTTGTTGGTATTTGATGAGTTAGTTTATACTTATATTTGATGTAGTTTGATTAATTTGGATTATGTATTTTGATGAATTTGTGTATTAAAATGATAATAATAATAAAAAACCAAAAAACCAATTCTATTAAAACCGATTTAGATTGGGTTGGATAAGGTCGGATTGAATTTACATTTTAAATAAAACCAATATGATAATAACATAAGAAAATTAATGGGATTGAATCAATTAATTTTTTTTCTTCTCAAAACTGATCTAATCCAATCCGTAAACACCGTTGGATATCGATTTTTTGGTTCAATTTTCAGTTTGAACTGAATTTAAACACCCCTAAAGTACCCTCATGGAGAATTGAACCTCTAACATCAACATCACGTTTGAGCCTTTAAAACTTAGTTAAGTGCTAATTGTGCTACATGCTTGTTGGCATTGCTTTATTTATTTTTGGCCAAATCAGCTATCTTAATGTAGGTCAAGCCTATTATTATTGGGGAAAAGATTATATAGACACCTTAAATTTTGACCCTTTTGTAAATTGACATCATAAACTTTAAAATCTTCAAATTTAGTCTTTAAAATGTAACTATTCCTTTAATCGATCATTTTGTCAAGTTGCCATTAACTCACTAACAAACTTATGGCATGGCATAATCCTAACATTCTATTTGTATGATATCTTCATCATAAATTAAATTATTAATCAAAATCCGTATCCACACCAATATAATAAATATGAGTGCTTTCTCTTGAAAGTGAGATATTTTCTCAATGTGCTTTCCTTGAACTATGTCCACGTGTCTTCACTTAATATTCTTCTTTCACCTTTTACACTCTCTATCCATTTTGAGCTTTCAAAAGGAAGATGAAAATTCTTTTTTTCTTATATTAATTATCTATTCAATCAAATGAGACTTTTATCCCTTTATTTATCTTCTTAATCAAATCTCTTAAATATATTTTAAACATACATTAAAACTTTAAAAATAACTGTGTAATGCATGAACTACTAAGTAATTTCATATATTTTTTATTCCTTAAAATACAATAAAAAATTGAAAATCATTTTAAAAAATAACATACCATGTTCAAATCACATGGTTATCTTCTCTATTTGCCCATTGCCAAAAACTTAGGCTATGTTTGGGAAGATGATAAATGAGGGAGTGATATGGTAAATTTTAATAAAAGTGTTTTTGGGAGCTAATTTAAAGCAAGTAGTGGAATGATAAGGAAGAGTCAATGAGTCCCTCCCTTGCCACTCAAATCCTCCAATTTTTGTCCTCCCAATTTGGAGTGTCAAGGAAGAAATGACTTTAATATTTCACTCTCATCATTCTTCATTAAACTCGTTAAACATCCAAACAAATAAGAGACATATTCTATGCAATTCCATTCATTTCTTTTCTATTTCATTCCATTATATGAGTCACTTCCTTCCATTCACTTTAGAACCTCCAAACATAACCTTAGTTCACTATTGCGTGTTCTTTTCTGACTTCTATGCATGTGATTGGGAGTTTTAGGTGGTAGACCCAAAAATTTTAAATAATGGGGACAAAGGCTGACATAAGCAACAAAAAAAAAATCAAATGAAAAAATAATCATTAAAAAATGATAAAAGATCGATTTACAATTATTTCATTTATGCTGAATGATCTTTTCATTATTTATTCTATCAAATATTTCCTTCACTATATATATATGAGATAAGATTCCTCTAAATTGAATAAGGATGTATCCACCCTTTATCGTTTTATCAAATCAAGGGTGATTTCACCCTTAATTGTTCACTTTAAAGATAAATTCACTTTAAAAAGATAAAATTTTTTCGTATGTATGCATCATTTTAACAACTAATTAATAACGTTAAATGCATAATGTTAGATGAATTTTAACTTATCTCATTACAAATTTACTCATTTATCATAATATTGAGGTAAATTTAGGAATATAAAAAAAATTAAAAAGACAAATAACTATTATGAATAATAATAAAATTTCAAAATGGGGGGGGGCGGTTTTACCACTCTCCTCTTTTTTAGTTGTTCCTTCTTAGCTTATTCTTAGACAATTTTTTTTTCTTCCTTTGCAATATTACATTAAATTAAACAAAAGGGGTGCTTACCTAAAAAAAAGTACAGCTTACCCAAAAAAACAAAAGGGAAGGTTTTTTTTTTTGGAATAATAATATAATATTTGTGAGGCAGGTGAAGGACAGATCATGAAGCAATGTTGCAACAATTGGTGCTGGTTACTGGCACCTTTCTTGGCGGAAGATGTATTAGTTGGTGGACGATCCGGCCACGAACAAGGTTATATCGTGGCTGAGAGTGGTGTGGAAACATCACTCAAGAAAGGTGCCAATTATTTTTTTGTGGAATAAAAATTTATAATACTTAGCATTCTATTCATTTTCACTTGGATTTCCAAATAATGAAATAAAATTTTTTCTTCATTTTATCACAAAATATTCAAATAATGATATAGAGATTTTATGATATTTTATTCATTTCACTTTATTTTATCCAATTTCATTCCATTTTATTCTATCTAATATAAATTATCTAAATATAGCCTAAAGATATTTTCTCTTTACATTTACATGTTTGATTTGATCTTTTAAATTTTGGATGATTTCATCTCTGAACCTGTTACAATTACATGGGTAGTGAAACCAACTACTAGTGTTGAATTTTTTTAAGGATAATGATGTTCTTACATCATTTTCTAAAATATATTATTTTTATCACATTTTTAATAGTTGTGATTAAATAAAAAAAATAATAAGAAAAAAAAAATAATGTAATCAATGTTATGAGAAATAATATAAAAATTATGTAAAAGAAAAGTGTGATAAGAATATTATTATTATTATTTTAAATAATTTTCAAATTTTATTTATTTTTTTCCAATAAAACTTATGTAATATAAGAATTTTAATAAATAATTTAATAACCAATATAAATATAAATATTATACGATGAAAAGTTAAGATTGTATCACGCCATGTCATAAATTTATAAGTGAGTTAACTTCAACTTAACAAAAGAATCAATTGGAGAAATAATTACACTTTAAGAACTAAATATAAAATTTTTAAAATTTATGGTGTAAATGTAAAAAATAATCAAAGTTCAAGTGTCTTTACATATATTTATTATTATTATTATTATTATTATTATTTATTAAAACAATAATAATATTTTTATTATATATTTTTTATATTATTTTTTATATTATTAATTATATTATTATTTTTTATTATTTTTTTACTTAATTATAATTAATAAAAATATAATAAAAAATAACATATTTTAAAAAATAATTTAAAAATATAATCATCTTTGTTAAAATCAAATAAGGATCCAAGGTGAAGGTGAGTAGGCTGACCCAAATGCCTTATTTGGGCCCAAAAACTCAAATAAATGATTTAAAAAAATTTGAAAGTATGAAACTATGAAATAATGAATGAAAGCAACCCTAACTCTATCACTCTCATCTCATCTTGACTCTCCCTCTCAGCCGCCAGACGCGCGCCCTCTCAAGTTCGTCTCTCGCCGGCTCTCCGCCAGTCACCACCGATCTGACAACCCAGTCGCTGGCACGCGGCCCTGACGCCCACACCGATTCGGCCAGCTCCAACACACTTCTGTATTCTTTTGCTTTTCTTTTTAATTTAAGGAGCAGTTTTTTCTTTATCTAACTAGTATATTTATCCTAGACCATCAAAGTGTAGAAGAAAAACTGGGAACCAAATGCATGTATTTTTTTCTTTTTCAATTTCTTTTCTTTTGGCTAGATTGTGTTAGGTATTTTAATTAGATAATATCCTCAATTTCTTTAGATATGTTTGGATGGAGTAGTATGAAGGAAAATGAAAGAGAAGGCTAATTTTTTATTTTTAAATTGAGTGAATTATAAAATATTTATAAAAGAAGGAATAATAGATGATTGAAAAGTTATATAATCTTTTATTTTAAAAATTTCTCAAAAAGATAATGTTTAATCAAAATGAAGAATAAGCCCTTCTTTCCTTTTCCTCCATTCCATCTAATCATAGACATACTTTATTTAGTTTTTGTAGTGAAAATGAAAAAAAAAGGTCACTTGGACTAGCTTGCTAACCCATGGGCTAATGTGGTGTGGACACAGGCTCTCTCTTATTAGCCCATTTAAAATGAGGTTCAACTCATCACAACCCATTTATGATTAGTCCATCGCTGATCGGGTCAGCCCGTATACCTACTTCTACCTTTTTGAGTGTGAGGCTAATCCTTGTCTGATTCCCTGCAAATGCAGAGGCCCCTCAACCGTTGTTGAGCTGAGTCTTGCTTGCCGCTTGAGCCACCCGAGTATAGATATGCTCTTTAGAGACATGAAATGAAGATTGTTGGGCATATATGTAGTATATACATAGATATATAGATTTTTTTTTGATAGAAAAAGAAAAAATATTAGAAGAGAGAAGAAAAGTTCAAAGAAGGAGGATAAGTAATCCTCCCAAAAATCATAGCTAAAACTTATGAGATTGTATCATGCAATAAAACAAGTTAATCACTGCATGTCGAACAAAGAAATACCATAAAAGAAACCATGAGTTGAACACCAAAGAGAAGTCAAAAGGAGAACCCTATTCCAAATAAAGTTTAAACTTGAGGAAAGTCCCTTAAAAATTCTAGCATTCATTTCCAATCATAGACACCACAAAATAGCAAAGATAGAGCACTGTCAAAGGATCTTTGCTTCTTTGCGGGAGCCAAAACCTCTAAACTTAGTTAGAATAAAATGATGCAAATCCTTAGGGCTGACCCATCCCTCTTCAAAAAAACCAAACAACTTGTTCCAAAGATAATTTGCTATAGAATAATGCAAAAAGAGGTGATCCCCTGATTCCGAAGCAAAGCAACACATTAAGCACATATCAGGAGACAAAGTTGTGAAAGGTCTGCGCTTCTGAAGCATGTCATTAGTGTTAATTCTATTAGGAACAATAGTCCAAACAAAAGCATTAACCCTTAAAGGAGCTTTAGACTTCCAAATGGGCTTTTCCAAAAGGAATCTTTCTCTATTAGGAGAATGAGTCAAGAATTGAAAATAAGATTTACAAGAGAAAGATCCAGAAAACTCAAGAGTCCAAGTTCTAGTATCAGGAAGAGAAGAAAATGGACATGTTCAAGCAAAAACAAGAGAGTCTGAAGCTCAGTAACCTCTCTATCAAGCAAGTTTCTGAAAAAATGAAAATTTCAAGAGAGATTAATATGAGAATACATAGATACATAGATAATATCCATCCATTTGATTTATGACTAATTTTTGGAGAATATTTTATCAATTTTAAATTTATAATTCTTACTTTGTCCTTTTAAATTTATAGATACATAGATAATATCAATTTTAAATGACGGAAAGATAGAGGGAGATGTAAACCATAAGATTCAAGCTGGATGGATGAAATGGAGGAGTGCTTCAAGAGTTATTTGTGATAAAAAAGTGTCTCTCAAGTTTAAGGGTAAATTTTACTGCACAGCTATAAGGCCCGCGAAGTTGTATGGTACTGAATGTTGGGTGGTAAAAAGTCAACAAGAGCATAAGATCAGTGTCGCGGAGATGATGATGTTGCGTTGGATGTGTGGCCATACAAGACAAGATAGGATTAGGAATGAATGCATTAGAGAGAAAGTAGGGGTAGCACCTATTGTGAAAAAGATGGGAGAATATCGCCTTAGATGATTTGGACATGTAAGGAGAAAACTCTTAGAAGCCTCTGTAAGAAGAGTAGATCAGATGGAGAATAGCCCAATAGCTACAAGTAGAGGAAGACCAAGAAAGATTATAGGTGAAACGATTAAAAAAGATTTAGATTTTAATGACATTTCTGAAAATTTGGTTTATGATAGAGCACAATGACCCATGTAGCCGACTCCACCTAGTGAGAAAAGACTTCATTGTTGTTGTTGTTGTACTTTGTCCTTTTGGTATTTGAACATAACTATTAATATCCAAATGTATCTCTTTCCCAATTCCCAACTTTATTTGTTTCATTGCTATTTCTTCAATAGCTCAGTCTACATAATTACTTGTCCTAAGTTAGAGGGCTTAAACATGATTTACACTTGTCATGTACAATCATCTTTTCAGCACTTGTAGTATCAAGGTTTTGTATTAAAACAGTGAAAAAGTTTGGGAGTGCCTCTGTTAAAGATGCCTGACCTTCCATTTCAAGTTGGGGAATTGGCTGAGTCAAGATCCTTTCAAGTTGGTTTTCGTGGTGCATGGTTTCGGTGCAAGGTATATATTATCTCTTCTTTGAATTATTTTTTTTCCCATAAGAGATTGAGTGCAATACAAAGTAAACAGGCTAAGAAGAAAGTGCCTTTTTTGGGATTGGTTACTTATGAGACACATTTATCAAATGTGCATTTTATCAAAAATATACTTATGATCTTGTGAATTTGGTGGTTCTACTTCTCTCTATTAAATTGATGGTGCATACTGTTAGAATACTAATTTTTATTCACTATCATATTGAGCTAGTGTTATAATAGGAGCCAAGTAACTCTGTATTTGATATTTGTTAATTGGCATTGTAATTAGTCCTTGATAACTGTTATACTTAATGCATTAATGTAGCTCATTAAAAAGTTTAAGGACTTGTTTGACATGTTGTAGTAAACCTGATAGGA